>JAZHEH010000218.1:0-239015 GCA_036589455.1 Ateles fusciceps
GCAGCCCAGCAGCACCTCTGCAGGCAAAGGAAGGACCGCCTCCCCAAGTAGATACTTGAGATCAAAACTATAGAAATCCAAGGAGATGGGAAGAAACCAGCGCAAGAATGAAATCATCAAAACCAGACACCTCTCCCCCACCATGAGGTCACAACTCCTCACCAGCAAGGGAACAAAGCTGGATGGAGAATGAATTTGACAAATTGACAAAGCAGGCTTCAGAAGGTGGGTAATAACAAACTTCTCTGCATTAAAGGAACATGTTCTATCCCAATGCAAAGAAACTAAAAGCCTTGAAAAAAGGTTAGATGAAATGCTAACTAGAATAACCAGCTTCAAGAAGAACATAAACGACATGATGGAGCTGAAAAACACAGCACAGAAGAACTTTGAGAAGCATACACAAGTTTCAATAGCTGAATAGATCAAGCAGAAGAAAGGATATCAGAGATTGAAGATCAACTAAATGAAATAAAAAAGAGAAGGCAAGAATAGAGAAAAAAGAGTGAAAAGAAATGAACAAAGCCTCCAAGAAATATGGGATTATGTGAAAATGACCTAATCTATGCTTGATCGGTGTACTCAGAAGATGATGGGGAGAATGAATCCAAGCTGGAAAACACTCTTCAGGATATTATCCAGGAGAACTTCCCAACCTAGCAAGGCAAGCCAACATTCAAATTCAGGATATACAGAGAACACCACAACAAAGTACTTCTGTGAAGAGCAACTCCAAGGCACATAATCGTCAGATTCACCAAGGTTGAAACGAGAGGAAAAATGCTAAGGGCAGTCCAGAGAGAAAGGTCAGGTTACCCATAAAGGGAAGCACATCAGACTCACAGCGGATCTCTCTGCAGGGAGCCTACAAGCCAGAAGAGAGTGAGGGGCCAATATTGAACATCCTTAAAGAAAGAACTTTCAACCCAGAATTTCATATCAGCCAAACAAAGCTTCATAAGTGATGGAGAAATAAAATCCTTTATAGACAAAGCAATTGCTGAGACACTTGTCACTACCAGACCTGCCCTGCAAGAGCTCCTGAAGGAAGCAAAGGAAACACTAAACACAGAAAAGGAAAACCAGTGTAAGCCACTGCAAAAAAAGAACCAAATGGTAAAGACCAATGACACAATGAAGAAATTACACCAACCAAAGAGCAAAACAACCAACCGGTAACAAAATGGCAGGATCAAATTCACACATAACATTATTAACATTAAATGCAAAAGGACTAAATGCTCCAATCAAAAAAGACACAGACTAGCAAATTGGATAAAAAGCCAAGAACCATCAGTATGCTGTATTCAGGAGACCCATCTCACGTGCAAAGACACACGTAGACTCAAAACAAAGGGATGGAAAGAAGATTTACCAAGCAAATGGAGATCAAAAAAAGCAGCAGTTGGGCAATCCTAGTCTCTGATAAAATGAAATTTAGACCAACAAAAATCAAAACAGACAAAGAAGGGCATTATATAATGGTAAAAGGATCAATGCAACAAGAAGAGCAAACTATTCTAAATATATATGCACCCAATACAGAGAACACCCAGATACATAAAGCAAGTCCTTAATGACCTACAAAAGAGACTTAGATTCCTGTACAATAATAGTCGGAGACTTTAACACTCCACTGTCAATATTACACAGATCAACGAGACAGAAAATCAACAAGGAAATCCAGGACTTGAACGCAAGTCTGGATCAAGTGAACTTAATAGACATTTACAGAACTCTCAACCCCAAATCCACAGAATATACATTCTTCTCAGCACCACATCACACTTACTCTAAAATTGACCACATAATTGGAAGTAAATCACTCCTCAGCAAATGCAAAAGAACGGAAATCATAACAAACAATCTCTCAGACCACAGTGCAATCAAATTAGAACTCGGGATTAAGAAACTAACTCAAAACTGCACAACTTCATGGAAAATGAACAACTGGGTCCTGAATGTTGACTGGATAAACGATGAAATGAAGGCAGAAATAAAGATGTTATTTGAAACCAAAGAGAATGAAGACACAACATACCAGAATCTCTGGGACACATTTAAAGCAGTGTCTGGGGGGAATTTCATAGCAATAAATGCCCACATGAGGAGGAAGGGAAGGTCTAAAAATTGACACCCTATCATCAAAACTGGAAGAGTTAGAGGAGCAAGATCAAAAAAACTCAAAAGCTAGCAGAAGACAAGAAATAACTAAGATCAGAGCAGAACTGAAGGAAATAGAGACACAAAAACCCTTCAAAAAACAAATCCAGGAGTTGGTTTTTTGAAAGATCAACCAAATAAGATAGACCACTAGTCAGACTAATAAAAAGAAAGAGAGAAGAATCAAATAGACACAATGAAAAAAACAATAAAGGGGACATTGCCACCGATTCTGCAGAAATACAAACTACCATGAGAGATTACTACAAACAACTCTATGCACACAAACCAGTAAATCTGGAGGAAATGGATAAACTCCTGGAGACTTGCAGTCTCCCAAGACTAAACCAGGAAGAAGTTGAAACCTTGACTACACCAATAACAAGGGCTGAAGTTGAGGCAGCAATTAATAACCTACCAACTAAAAGAAGCTCAGGTCCAGATGGGTTTACAGCCAAATTCTACCAGATGTACAAAGAGGAGCTGGTACCATTCCTTCTGAAACTATTCCAAACAATACAAAAAGAGGGGAATCCTCCCAACTCATTTGGTGAGACCAACATCATCCTGATACCAAAACCGGGCAGAGACACAACTAAAAGAAAACTTCAGGCCAATATCCATGACGAACATTGACACGAAAATCGTCAATAGAATACTGGCAAACAGAATGCAACAGCAAATCAAAAAGCTTATTCATCATGATCAAGTAGGCTTCATCCCAGGGATACAAGGCTGGTTCAACATACGTGAATCTATAAAAGTAATCCATCACATAAACAGAACCAAAGACAAAAACCATATAATTATCTCAATAGATGCAGAGAAGTCCTTCGACAAAATTTAATAGCCCATCATGCTAAAATCCCTCAATAAACTAGGCATTGATGGAATGTATCACAAAATAATAAAAGCCATTTATGACAAACCCACAGCCAATATAATACTGAATGGGCAAAAACTGGAAGCATTCCCTTTGAAATCTGGCACTAGACAAGGATGCTCTACTCTCACCACTTCCTATAGTATTGGAAGTTCTAGCCAGAGCAATCAGGCAAGAAAAAGAAATAAAGGGTATTCAATTAGGAAAAGAGGAAGTCAAATTGTCTCTATTTGCAGATGACATGATTGTATATTTAGAAGATCCCATCGTCTCAGCCCAAAATTTCCTTAAACTGATAAGCAACTTCAGCAAAGTCTAGGACACAAAATCAATGTGCAGAAATCACAAGTATTTCTATACACCAACAACAAACAAACAGAGAGCCAAATCAAAAGTGAACTCTCATTCACAATTGCTACAAAGAGAATAAAATACCTAGGAATACAGCTAACAAAGGATGTAAAGGACCTCTTCAAGGAGAACTACAAACCACTGCTCAGTGAAATAAGAGAGGACACAAACAGATGGAAAAACATTCCATGCTCATAGTTGGGAAGAATTGACATCACGAAAATGGCTATACTGCCCAAAGTAATTTATAGATTCAATGCTATCCCCATCAAGCTACCAATGACTTTCTTCGAAGAACTGGGAAAAGCCACTTCAAACTTCATATGGAACCAAAAGAGAGCCCGCATAGCCAAAGCAATCCTAGCGAAAAGAACAAAGCTGGAGGCATCATGCTGCCTGACTTCAAACTATACTACAAGCCAACAGTAATCAAAACAGCATGGTACTGGTACCAAAACAGAGACATAGACCAATGGAACAGAACAGAGGCCTACAGAAGCAACACCACACATCTATAATCATCTGATCTTTGACAAACCTGAGAAAAACAAGCAATGAGGAAAGGATTCCCTGTTTAATAAATGGTGTTGGGAAAACTGGCTAGCCATGTGCAGAAAACAGAAACTGGTTACCTCTTTGACACCTTACACGAAAATTAACTCCAGATGGATTAAAGATCTAAACATAAGACCTAACAACATAAAACTCTAGAAGAATACCTAGGCAAAACCATTCAGGACATAGGCATAGGCAAGGACTTCATGACTAAAACACCAAAAGCAATGGCAACAAAAGCCAAAATAACAAATGGGATCTAATTAAACTCCAGAGCTTCTGTACAGCAAAAGAAACAATCATTAGAGTGAACTGGCAAGCAACAGAATGGAAAAATTTTTGCAATCTACCTATCTGACAAAGGGCTAATATCCAGAATCTAGAAGAACTAAAACAGATTTACAAAAACAAACAAACAAACAAACAAACAAATGCATTCAAAAGTGGGCAAAGGACATGAACAGACACTTTTCAAAGAAGACATATATGAGACAAACAAACATATGAAAAAATGCTAATCATCACTGGTCATTAGAGAAATGCAAATCAAAACCACATTGAGATAACATCTTACACCAGTTAGAATGGCGATCATTAAAAATCTGGAGACAACAGATACTGGTGAGGATGTGGAGAAACAGGAACACTTTTACACTGTTGGTGGGAGTGTAAATTAGTGCAACCATTGTGGAAGACAGAGTGGAGATTCCTCAAGGACCTAGAAATAGAAATTCCATTTGACCCAGCAATCCCATTACTGGGTATATACCCAAAGAATTATAAATTGTTCTATCATAAAGACACATGCACACCTATGTTCATTGCAGCAGTGTTTACAATAGCAAAGACCTGGAACCAACCCAAATGTCCATCAACAATAGACTGGATAAAGAAAATGTGGTACATATACACCATGGAATACTATGCAGCCATAAAAAACAATGAGTTCGTGTCCTTCATAGGGACATGGATGAATTGGAAACCATCATTCTCAGCAAACTGACACAAGACCAGAAAAGCAAACACCACATGTTATCACTCATCTTCAGGTGTTGAACAATTAGAACACGTGGACACAGGGAGGGGATCATTACATACTGAGGTCAGTTGGGTGGGGCTGAGGGGAACAGCAGGGAGTGGGGAGGGTGGGGAGGGAAAAAGAGGGGGAGAAATACCAGATATAGTTGATGGGAGGATGAAGGTAGCAAACCGCCTTGCCATGTATGTACCTATGCAACAATCCTGCATGATCTGCACGTGTACCCCAGAACCTAAAGTACAATAAAAAAAATGTAAACCACAAAACTATAAAATTTTTTTAAAAACATGATAAAATCTTTGGAATATAGGTCTCAGCAAAGGGTTCCAAGACTTGACATCTAAAGCACAATCCATAAAATTATTGGTAGTTTGGACTCATCAAAATTCAAAACCTTTACTCTGCAGAATATTGTCGTAAGAGGATGAAAGACAAACAATAGAGTGGGAGAAATACTTGTAAACCACATATCTAACAAAGAATTAGCATCTTAAATATATAAAGATTCTCAAAATGCAGCCATAAATAATACTGAATAATCCAAATAGAAAATAGGCAAAAGACATGAAGAAACCTTTCACCAAAGATTATATACAGATAGAAAATAAGCACATGAAAATATGTTCAATATCATTCATCATCAGAGAAGGCGAATTAAAATCACAATGAGATATCTCCACAGACCTGTCAGAATACCTGACATAAAAAATATCTAAGATAAAAAATACTGACATACAAAATGCTGGAAAGGTTACATGGAAGCTGGATCTCTCATACATTGATGGTGGGAATATAAAATGGTGCAGCCACTCTGGAAGATGGTTTTGTAGTTTATTAAAGTACTAAACATGCAACTAGCATATAACCCAGGAATTGTACTTCTGGGCATTTAGGTCAGAAAAATTAAAACTTGTATTCCCACAAATACATATGTACAGAAGCTTCACTGACAATAGAAAAATACTGAAAACAGGTCAAACGTTCCTCAGTGGGTTATTGGTTGAACAAACTCTGATACGTACATATCACTAAATACCACTCAACAATAAAAATGACAAAGTTATAGAGATAGAGAACATATTAATGGTTGCCAGGTGTTGAGGAGAAGAAAAGAAAGTGGGTATGGCTATAAAAGGGCAGCATGAGAAAGCTTGTGGTAATGGAAAGCTTCTATATTTTAATTGTGTTGGTCATTATACAAAGTTACACATGTGATAATATTTTATAGAACTACACACACATGTGCATGTGTAACTGGTAAAATGAAAATATGCTCTGTGGATTGTACCAATGTAAATTTCCTGGATTGATATTACACTAGAGTAAGGCAAGATTTTACCATTGGAGGAAACTGTGTAAAGGATACATGAGTTGTCCCTGTATTTTTTTGAAACTTCCTGTGAATTGGTAATTATTTCAACATAGAAAGTGAAAACCAATGAAATACATGACCATATATATGTAGGTCTATTACTGGATTCTGAGCTACTTCATTGACTTGTTACTTCTTACTCTAATACCACACTGTTTTGGTAAGTGTAGTTTTATAGTAAGTCTTGAAGCCGAGTTCTATAACTCCTCCTCTTTTTAAAGTTTTGCTGGAAACCCCAAGACATATGTTTGCCCATCCCAACATCTGCACAGACTGTCTTCTCTAATGCCTTGCTCCATAGATTTCAGCTGCTTCAACTGCCCTGAACTCTAATCTTTGCCTCCTCCATTCAGTGAGACTGAAAGCTCAGCTTGGAATCTAGCTCTTGATGCTGGGATCAAAAATTGTCACCAGGAAAAGAGCTGAGGCAGTCTTGGGGCTTAATTTGTGAGTTTCTCTTTTCCTGGGGATCATAATCATGTGCTGACTATTGCTCAATATCTTTAAACAGTTTCCTTGCATATTATATGCAGTTTCATGATTTTTCTAATGGCAGGAGTGCTAGTCTAGTGTCATTCCCAACATAACTTTTTTTTCTGCTTAAATCAGTCAGATTCAGCTTCTGTTGCATGTAACTAAGAACCTGACTGATGATACAAGCCCCTACTTTATGCCATGTCCTAAGATAGGTGCTTGGCATTCTTTATATGATTTAATCTTATTTTAGAGAAATAATTCCATGTGGAAACCAGAGCAACGGGTAAGAAACATTTCTAACAGTGATGACAAGGGTGAGGGGAGGGAGGGTCCAGTGAGAGGGGCATTCTAGATGGAGAAAGAATGTATAAATTCACAAGAGAGTCATCATGGAAGAAATAAAGTATGAAACCTTTGTCATCTTCAAGGGAATTTTCCTGAGACCTTTATAAATTCTCCTAATCCAATAAAACCACTACATATAGAATTTCCTCCATAAAATGCAGTAAAGTACAATTGTTTATATAGCAGGATGTTACTGGGTGGTTTTAATTTTTCCACCCCTATTAACATGGGTACTACTAAAATAACTAACTATCCTAGTTTGCCCAGGATTGTTGTGGTTTTAGCACATCCCAGAGAATTCCTCAGCCCAGGCAAACTGAAAAAAATTATCCTTTGTTATATGTGACATCACTTACCTAGCTACAGTTGATTGCTCTTGGATGACCACCAGACTCAAACTTGGCAAATAAATCCCTCATAGATTTATGGAAATGGGACCAGAAAGGCCTATGGCAATCAGGAAGTGCCTCTCAGATCTTTCAAGAGAAAACTTACTATGAGGAGTGGAGTCAGCTAACAGTCTCCAGCTGGAGCACTTTTGAGATATTTTTGCATCATTTGATCCAAGGCCATTCCCTTCCCCAGGCATCTCCAGCCAATCTCTGAGCACAAGAGGTGTACTAGGGCTGTTTCTGCCTAACGTGGGATTCCTCTAATCAGCAATCTCTGCTCTGGAGCTCCTAGTTGGGGTGGTTGAGACTTCCACAGAACTGTACTGTAATCTCCTCTTTATCTTGCCAGCCATTACCCATGATAAGTCTCTAGATTTGTAACTCCATCCAGGCATCTGCTTTTCAGAGGACCTGATCTGGCTTAGTGTCTCTCTTCAGTGGCTGAAGCTGTAACATGAAAATCTAGGAAGGTGTCAGTAACCATATCTACTGTTACATGGACTTAGGAAACAAATAAAGCTTGAGGGGAGAGGGAAGGAAAGCAAGGGAGAGAGCGAGTGGGGGAGGGAGAGAGGGAGGGAGCGAGAGAGAGAGAGAGAGAGAAAGAGAGAGAGAGAGACAGACCAGATAAATGTGCAGGGAAGAATAGGGATAAAAGAATGATAGAGTCAATGTCATTCGAATCCTTGGTTTTGAACATTCTTGAGACCTAACTGTATCTTGCCTTTTAAAAAGTTTTGGTTGTTCCAATCCTTCTTGAGTTCTGTGAAACACATTATCTTCCCATACATTTCTCTCTTTTGCTTGTTAGTTTCAGGTAGGTTTTGGTAACTTTTAACAAATGAGTCCTAATTAATACTTCTTCACCGCAAAATTAATTGCATAGGTTACTAAGTTTATGCTGAATCACATTTCTGTTGAGAGTCAGAAACACTCATATCCCCAGAGTCAGAAATGTTCACATCCCCAGACACAAATGAATATACCCTTCAGCTTTACCAAATTTTTGTCCATGAGTACGTGAGGAAAATTTTACATGATCTAGCTGATTTCCGAAAAGTTTTAGCATTTATTTGTTTCTCTATAGAGTACATAGCAGAATTCTTGTCATAAACCAAATCGTCAGCCAAATTCAACATTGCACTGTGTCCAGAATATTTATTTTCTGGCTAAAAGTCACTACTTTTATTATAAAATTTCCTTCTTTATTTCTTTAAACTCCTTCAAAGATCACTAGCAGTTAGTTCTTTTAAAGACCATCTTTGACAAACCAAAGTTCAAAATCACAATTAACACACAGTTTTAACCACATTTCAAGAACTCAAGGTTATAAATATGATTAGAGAGCACTAAAGGTTCATTAAGATGCTGATAAAACCAAGGTGTAAATGTTAGTCAAAGATGATGGCTCTCAGACATCATTTAATACAGTAGTCCATGCAATGGATGGTAATGATTTGGCCTAGAGAAAGGGTCTAAAAATTATTGCCCAAAGGGCAAATCCTGCCTCTTGCCTGTTTTTGTAGATAAACTTTTATTGGAACATACTTACATACTCATTCATTTATGTATTGTCTGTGACTTCTTTCACTCTATGTAGGCAGAATTTAATACTTGGAGACAGAGATTGCATGTGACTCAAAAAGCCTAAAATATTTACTAGCTGACCCCTTCACAGAAAAAAAAATTGCCAAACTCTGATCCTGAATGTTAGCAGTACAGTCAGGGACAAATACATGAGCAGATTATATTTTGGAAACAGAACAGGAACAAGTTTGGTATGTTCTAGGAACAGCTGGTGTGGCTGGAACATAAAAGGACCCAGATACTACTGTTTTCTATTTTATTTTCTGGCACATGTTTACCTATTGTTTTTATTCAGCTATTCATTCATTCCAAAAATATTAAGAAGTTCCAGTCTGTGCCATACACCATGTGACCTGATACACACACACACACACAAAGACACGCACACACACACACACGCACACACGGGAAACAGTAAAATATCTGCCTTTTATTTTATTACAAGTAAAATTTATGTTTTATTAAAAGTAAAATATCCAGACTCCCTAGAGTCTGGAGCCAGATTTCCTAGGCTTGAATCTCAGTTCTGAAATTTAACTGCCTTGTGATTCTGGTGAAATTGCTTAACCTATCTGTGCCTCAGATACCTTATCCTTAAAGTACAAATAATAATTTACCTTAAATGTTTGTTATAAAACACTTAGCCCAGTGTTTAGCATATAGTGCACATTTTATAAAATGTTGGTTACTATCATTAGGAAACTTGCTTCTTTTACTGACTCAAACAGGTGTTGTCTATCAACCTCTTCAGTTTTCTGGGTACTTTGTGTTGATTTCAGCTTACCTTTACTGAGTTCATTAACCCTAATTGCTACAGTTATGATCTTCCTGTTACAGGACTTTGGATCATGCTGTTCTTTCTGCCTAAAAGTTTTTTCCATTTTCCCATCTGCATGGCCAACTCCCATTTGTTCTGTAAATATAAGGGCATAAGGGCATGTACTATATCTGGCCTTTGTTTATCATTTTACACCCAGAGCTTAGTACAGTGCCTGGCATACAGTAGGCACTCATTAATGTTTATTGCATGAATGAATATCAGACAGACTAAATCTGGATTCTCATTTTATTTAGTTTTTCCTCTTTATGTTACATTCACACTCTGGATGTCCTTTTGTTTATGCACCAGTTATAGAAATTTTTCAACAAGTATTTATTAAATATAGAGACATAGGCTCTGTGCGTGGAGAACAAGTATGAAAAATACAAGTTTTTTGCTCTCAAGAAGCTACTTATTCATTAGAGGACAAAGAGATGCAGAAAGAGAAATTATAATCCAGGATAAGTGGTACTTTTGAGGCTTGTACGAGATACACTGGGCACACTGGACCCAGGGAAAAAAATAATACAAACTTATCTGGGAAAGACAGAGAAGGCTTCACAGAGGAGGTAGTATCCAAATTGAGTCAAAAATAACGAGTTTTCCAAATAAACAAGTGGGGGGCAAAAGCATTCATGGCAGAAGGAATTCCAGGGCAAAAGTGCAGAGGCTTTTTCCTCTTCTGTTGATCCTGACTTCTATAAACCAATTCCTTTATTGGTTTTTTGACATTAGGTTAATACTTTTAATCTCGAATAAATACTGCACAATTTCCCATTTTCAGTATATACCCATTTGATTTTTTGTTGTTGTTCTTACTCTCGATTTTTTTTTCCTCTGCCTTGGATTTCCATTGCACATACTATTTCAGTATAGTTTTTGGTTGTTCTTTGTAATATGCATTGTTCTTAATTTTTTACTCATTCACTCCTAATGGGTTATTCCGTTCTAGCGCTCACTGTATGTAGCACTATATCTGGACCCTGGGTTTAAGATACTCAGCTGAATCAATGGGAGTAAAGTAATGAGCGGTATATGACGTCCATAAACTCAAGAAAGTGGCAGAAATGTAGTAGAATTTTAGTTCTAGCAAACCTCGATAAACCACCATAAATAGAAGCGTACTGGGGGGACTCGGGATGAGCACTGAAATGGCAGGCAGGCGACTCAGGTTTTACACGCAGTATAGCTTTATGGGCCTGTCTTTTCTCATCCGTGCGCTCATGGCTTCAAATCTGTTCAATAAAGGCGACTGTAGAGTGCCCGGCCCAATCCCTCTATATAGGGGACTGACGCCTTAGCACCGGGCGAAGTCCCGGACGCCAGAGGCACCCACCCCGCACGGCCGGAAGGAGTGGGGCGGGGCCTAGAGGCTCTCTGCTGGGCCCGAGCAGGCTGGGGGAGGGGGAGCGTGGGGCCGACAGTTTTGTGGGGGGGGGGAAGCAAAAGGCGGGTGAAAGGCTGCCTCCCGAGGCTCTCCTTGCTTGGAATTCTGCCCGCTCTGCGGAGTTAGGAGTCACGACCTCCAGCACAGGTGGGTTCCGTCCCGTGGGTCAGGTAAGGGGTGTCCCGGATGGGTGCTACGGCTGGGTTTGCCCAGGCGCTCGCTTTCAGGCCTGTCGCAGTGGGCGGCGGAGGCTCCCACCTGGGCTGCTGGGCCCAAAGGCGGTGGTACTCACCTTAACCCTGGCGGAGGAGAAGGCCACTCCTGCTTTGCCGCAGGGCTGTCGTCACGATCTGTGCCAGTTGTGCGACAGAGTCTGCCCGGAGATCAGCGTGAGGCCAGATGGGCCTAGCGCTCAGGAAGAGCTGGAAGAGCTGGAGCAAGCTCGCGTTGTGACTGACGCCCAGTGTACATTGTTTCAATCTCGGTCGAACTTTACAGCCCAGGATCTGTCACTGACTTGGTGTTTACCTTTCAGCGAGTCCCTACCCCTCTCTCTGCCTTACTTTGTTCGGCGGTAGAGTGGAAGGTGCAACTTAGCTGTCTGCAAGATCTTGCAGCACTTTCTTTCGTTCTCATATCCACTAATGTTCTCTGCCCAGATTTTACCCTTTGTCTGCCCCTCTGGAGCAAGGCGCTGGGTAAATTAGGCTAGGAAGTTTTCTTTCTCTTTCTAAAACAGTTGAAAAGCCTTTAAATACTCCTGACTGCCCTGGAAAGGACATTCAACCTATTAATTGAATGTCAACTCTGAAGAATGCATTTGTGAATGCTTTACTTAATTAAACATTTTAACCAGATGATTGCCTAAAATGATGTGCGTTGAGTGGACATAGTACACTGCCTAACAAAAGTCTCATGATAAGTGAGTTGGGTGCTTTAACTCAGTCACTGAAAGAAAAACTTGAGCTCTCATATTTAAGAAACACTTCATAATTCACTCCCATACAGTACTCTTTTACAGTTGCTTGTAGCTTGGTTTGCCCTTTCAGGACACACTGTAGTAAAAATTACATACAGTTTTTTTTTTTTTTACATTAACTATAAAGACAAAGAACTATAAACATTATGGTGAACATTTTGGTATCAACTTCCGGTTTCTTCTTCTTAAGGAACTGGTGATAATGATAAGGGTGATCATATATTATGTAAAATACTATAGTTTTCACAACAGCAGAAGACATAAGTATGGTTATTTATCATAAGGCTTAAAAAACTTATACTTTATCTCATAACCAGTATAATGAAGGGAATGTTCACTGGGGTGGTTGAGTCTGGGGTCTTGTTTAGTGTGCCCCACCTAGTTTTTTATTTCTTTGAAGCTTGGACTGGAACAGATCACTTCCTTGTTTTGGCGTCTGTATCAGGAACCACGATTGGTTCTGTATTTCTGCTTGTCAATCCTGGGAACAACAGTTAAACCAGCCAAGCAGATCACTCAGTGTTTACAACGTTTCTCACAGCTGTGTTTTCTCCCTCCAGGGGCTGGGGGGGACCCCCCAGGTTAATAAACCTCTTTGGTGGGAAGAGTCTCTTCCTGCTTGGAGCCAAACTGAACATAAATCCATCAGCTGGGCACCACTGTAATCCCCCTTTCTATAACACTAAGCATCCCCCATGCTCATATGGGCTGTACATACACGTGCCATTGCCATGTGTAAAAATTTACAGGATAAGAGGCTCTTGAAAAAACCCAGCCTGCTCGGTACTTGTAGGTTCTAGGGAAGGAATGGTTGATAGGAAGGTGAGTATTCTTCTGGATGACGGAGGGACTTCATGATTTCCAAAATAGTTTGAAAAGTCAGAAGAAAATTGTGCTGGACATCTGCTGAGCCAGCCTTAAGGGTGAGTTTAGGACTGGCTATTTGGCAGGACCTGGTGTCTGCCTTGTTTAGCCATATTTTTACTCTATTCATCATACTGTATTCATTCACTCCAAAGGGAATCAATGAATGCCAACTCTGTGTCAGGATGCTGATCCATTCACTGAGATTGGCAGTGTGGGAGGACAGCCAGTTTGGGAGGACAACAGGAATTCAACTTTAACCATACTCAGTCTGAGGCCTCCTCACCTTTCCCCTTTCCCCATATATCTAACCACTGCAAAATTTTGTCATTTGTATATCCTGAATATTGAAAAAATCCATCCACTTCTCTTTGCCCCATGACTACTACAAATTTCAAGCCAGCAACATTCTTTTTTAATTGATTTAAACATTTTTATTTTAAAAGACCAAATGGTTGCTTGACCCTTGGCTCTCATGGGAAAACCACAACCCTTACCATCACCACCACCACCACAGCAAAAACAACAAATAGCCTAATGACCTCTGTATCATCCCTAAGAAATTGTCAAAGAGATGAACGTTCTCTTTTTTTCTTGATTGATGCTCAATGTGTTTTAAAAACATATTTAGATAATTTACATGCCCTAAAATTCATATATTTAAAGTTATTGTATAAATTTATTGGGTGGTACAACCATCACTATAATTTAATTTTAGAACATTTTCATCATGTCAGTGACATCTTCCTTGCCCATTTGCAGTCAATCTTCATTACTACTCCCAGCATCAGGCAACCACTAACCTACTTTCTGTGCCTATGCATTTGCCTAACCTGAACATTTCATCTAAATAATGTCGCCAAAGTTTATTCATGTTGTGGCATATATAAATACTTTTTATAGCTGAATGATATTCCATTGCATCAGTATACTACATTTTTGTCTATCTAGTCATCAGTGATGGACATTTGGATTGCTTCTATCTTTTGGCTATTGTGAACAAAGCTGCTATGAACATTTGTGTACAAATTTTGGGGTGGACATTCGTTTTCATTTCTCTTGGTTAAACACCTATGAGTACAATTACTTGGTCATATTATAACTATATGTTTAATTTTCTGCCAAACTGTTTTCCTAAGGGGCTGTACTATTTTACAGTCATTAGATTTACATGAACCACCAGCAATATATTTCTTCTCATCATCACATTTGTTATTTCCCCGTTTTTTTTTTTTTCTTTTTTTAATGTGTAGCTATTCTTGTGGGTGTGGAGTAGTATCTCATTGTGGTTTAGATTTACATTTCCCTAATGGCTAATTGAGCATCTTTTTATTTGCTTGTTAGATATTTGTATATGTTCTTTAGAGAAATGCCTCCTCACATATTTTGCCCATTTCTGATTAGGTTGTTTGCTTCCTTACTATTGAGATGTAAGAGTTGCTTATATACAAGTCCTTTGTCAGATATGTAGTTTGAAAATATTTGCTCCAAGTCTGTGGTTTGTCTTTACATTTTCTTCCTGGTGTATGTTGAAGGGCAAAGGTTTTGATTGTTTAACTTGTATTTTAGTTTCAGAGGTACAGGGGCAGGTTGGTTCTATCGATAAATTGCATGTCACAGGGGTGTGGTGTACATATTGTTTCATCACACAGGCAATAAGCATAGTACCCAACAGGTAGTTTTTTGATCCTCACCCTCCTCCCCAAACTCCATCCTCAAGTAGGCCCCAGTGTCTACTGTTCCCTTCTTTGTGTCCATGTGTACTCGATATTAGCTCCCATTTACAAGTAAGAACATGTGGTGTTAGGTTTTCTGTTCCTGTGTTAGTTCGCTTAGAATAATGGCCTCCAGCTCCATCCATGTTGCTGCTGCCAAGGATATAATCTCATTTTTTTATGGCTGCATAGTATTCCGTGGTGTATATGTACCACATTTTCTTTATCCCATATACCATTGATGGGCATTTGACTCCATGGCATTGCCGTTGTGAATAATGCTGTGAGGAACATATGCATGCATGTGTCTTTATGGCAGAACAATTTATATTTCTTTGGGTATATACCCAATAATGGATGGCTGGGTGAAATGGTAGTTCTGTCTTAAATTCTTTGAGGGATTGTCACACTGCTTCCCACGATGGCTGAACTAATTGACATTCCCACCAACAGTGTATAAGTGTTCCTTTTCTCTGTGACATTGCCGGCATCTGTTATTGTTGACTTTTTAATAATAGCCATTCTGACTGGTGTAAAATGGTATCTCATTGTGGTTTTCACTAACATTTCTCTAATGATTAGTGATGTTGAACATTTTTTCTTATGCTTTTTGACCATGTGTATGACTTCTTTTGAAAAGTATCTGTTCATATCCTTTGCCCACTTTTTAATGAGATTGTTTGTTTTTTGTTAATTTGTTTAAGGGCCTTATAGATTCTAGATATTAGAACTTTGTCAGATGCCTAATTTGCAAATATTTTTCCCATTCTGTGGGTTGTCTATTTATTCTATCGATAGTTTCTTTTGCCATAGAGAGGCTCTTCAGTTTAACTAGGTGCAATTTATCAATTTTTATTGTTGTTGCCATTGCTTTTGATGTCTTCATCATGAAATCTTTGACAGGGCCCATGTCTAGAATGGTATTGCCTAGGTCTTCTTTGAGGGCTTTTATGGTTTTAGTTGTTACATTTAATTCTAATCCATTTTGGGTTGATTTTTGTATATGGTGTAAAGAAGGACTCTGGTTTCTATCTTCTGCACACAACTAACCAGCAATCCTAGCAAGATTTATTGACTAGGGAGTATTTTCCCCATTGCTTGTTTTTGTCAGTGTCAAAGATCAGATGGCTGTAGGCACATGACTTAATTTCTGGGCTTTCCATTTTGTTCCACTGTTCTATATGTCTGTTTTTGTACCAGTACCATGCTCTTTTGGTTACTGTAGCCTTGTATATTTTGAAGTCAACTAATGTGATGCTTCCAGGTTTGTATTTTTGCTTAAGATTGCTTTGGCTATTTGGGCTCTTTTTTGGTTCCATATGAATTTTAGAATAATATTTTTTTAATTATGTGAAGAATGTCATTGGTAGTTTGATAAGAATAGGATTGAATCTATAAAATGCTTTAAGCAGTATGGCTATTTCAACAATATTGATTCTTCCTACCCACAGCATGGAATGATTTTTCATTTGTTTGTATCATCTCTGATTTTTTTCAGCAGTGTTTTATAATTCTCATTGCAGATATCTTTTATCTCCCTGGTTAGCTGTATTACCAGGTATTTTATCCTCTTTGTGGCTATTGTGAATGGGATTGCATTCTTTATTTGGTCCTCAGCTTGAACGTTATTGATGTATAGAAATGCTACTGATTTTTGTACATTGACTTTGTATACTGAAACTTTGCTGAAGTTGTTGATATGACCTAGGAGGTTTTTGTCAGAGACTATGGGGTTTTCTATGTATAAAATCATATTGTCTGTAAACAGAGAATAGTTTGACTTCCTTTCTTCCTATTTGAATGCCTTTTATTTCTTTCTTTTGCCTGATTGTTTTCTCCCAGACTTTCAGTAGTGTTTTGAGAGTGGGCATCCTCATCTTGTTCCAGTTTTCAAGGAGAATGCTTCCAGCTTTTGCTCATTCAGTATATGTTGGCTGTGGGTTTGTCATAGATAGCTCTTATTATTTTGAGGTATGTTCCTTCAGTGCCTAGTTTGTTGAGGGTTTTTAACATGAATGGATGCTGAAATTTATCAAAAGCCTTTTCTGCATCTATTGAAATGAACATGTGGTTTTTGTTTTTAGTTTTGTTTATGTTATCAATAACATTCGTTGATTTGCATACATTGAACCAACCTTGCATCCCAGGGATAAAGCCTACTTAATCTTGGTGAATTCGCTTTTTGACATGCTACATTCTTCAGGGATATTGGCCTGAAGTTTTCCTTTTTTTGTTGTGTCCTTACCAGGTTTTGGTATCAGCATGTTACTGGCCTCAAAGAATGAGTTAGGGAGGAGACCCTCCTCAATTTTTTGGAATAGTTTCAATAGGAATGGTACCAGCTCTTCCTTATAAATCTGGTAGAATTCAGCTATGAATCCTTCTGGACCTGTGGTGTTTTTTTTTTGTTTTTTGTTTTGTTTTGTTTTTTGTTTTTTTTCTGGTTGGTAGGCTTTTCATAACTGATTCAATATTGGAACTCATTATTGGTCTACTCAGGGTTTGCATTTTTTCCTGGTTCAATGGAGGTTGTATGTCTCCAGAAATTTATCAGTTTATTGTAGGTTTTCTAGTTTGTGTATATAAAGATGTTCATAATAGTCTCTAATGTTTTTTTTTTTGTTTGTTTGTATTTCTGTGGGATTGGTGATGATGTTCCCTTTATCATTTCTGCTTTTATTTGTGTCTTCTCTTTTTTTTTGTTAGTCTAGCTATAAGTCCATCTGTCTTTATTCTTTAAAGGAACCAGCCTCATTGATTTCATTGATTTTTTTTTTATCATTGAATGCTATAATCTTTCCTCTCAACACTATTTTAGCTGTGTCTCAGAGATTCTGATATGTTGTATCTTTGTTCTCATTAGTTTCCAAGAATATTGATGTCTGCCTTAATTTCATTGTTTACTCTAAAATCATTCGGTAGCAGGTTGTTTAATTTCCATGTAATTTTATAATTTTGAGTGATCTTCTTAGGATGGATTTCTATTTTTATTGTGCTGTGGTCTGAGAATGTGGCTGGTATGATTTTTGTTGTTGGTTTTTAAAATTTTTAATTTGCTGAGAATTGTCTTATGGCTGACTGTGTGGTCGGTTTTAAAGTAGGTGCTATGTGCAGATGAGAAGAATGTATAGTCTGTTGTTTTGGGGTGGATTGTTGTGTAGATGTCTGTTAGCTCCACTTGATCAAATGTTGAGTTCAGGTCCCAAATATCTTTGTTAGTTTTCTGCTTCGAGGATCTGCCTAATACTGTCAGTGAGGTGTTGAAATCTCCCACTATTATTGTATAGTTATCTAAGTTTCTTCATAGGTCTCTGAAAGCTGGTTTTATGAATCTGGGTGTTCCTGTGATGGGTGCATATGTATTTAGGATAGTTAAGTCTTGTTGACTCTTTGCCATTTGTAATGTCCTTCTTTATCTTTCTTCACCATTTTTGGTTTAATGTCTGTTTTGTCTGAAATTAAAATAGTAATCCCTGCTTTTTTTGTTCTTTGTTTGCTTTGTAGGTTTTTCTTTATCCATTTACTTTGAGCCTATGGGTGTCATTGTATGTGAATGGGACTCCTAAAGACAGCATACCACTGGGTCTTGCTTCTTTATCCAATTTGCCACTTGGTGTCTTTTAATTTTGACATTTAGCCCATTTACACTTAAGGTTAATATTGATATGCACAGATTTGATCCTGACATTGTGTTGTTAGCTAGTTATTATGTATACTTGATTGTGTGGTTGCTTTATAGTGTCAGTGGTCTATGTATTTAAGTGTGTTTTTGTGGTGGCCAGTAATGGTCTTTTTCCCCCATATTTAGCACTCCCTTAAGGAACTCTTGTGAGGCAGGTCTGATGGTAATGAATTCCCTTAACATTTGCTTGTCTAAAAAAGATCTTATTTCTCCTTTACTTATGAAACTGAGTTTGGCTGGATATGAAATTCTTGGTTGAAGTTTCTTTTTCTTTAAGAATGTTGAATCTAGGCCCCCAATCTCTCCTGACTTGCAAGATTTCTGCTGAAAGGTCTGCTGTTAGCATGATGGAGAATCTGACCACTATGTGTCTTGGGGATGGTCTTCTTATATAGCACTTGCAGCGGTTCTCTGAATTTCCTGAATTTGGATGTTGGCCTTTGTAGCAAGGTTTGGGAAATTTTCATGGATAGTAGTATGTTTTTCAGCTCTATCATATATTAGTTTGGTTCTTTCTTAAAATGGCCATTTCATCTTTCAACCCTGTATTGTTACATTGTAATCCTTAGATTCCTTGGATTCAGTTTCCACTTTCTCATGAATCTCAAATGATCTTAATTCCTATCCATATTCTGAATTCTATATCTGCTATTTTAGCCATTTCAGCCTGGTTAAGAATCCTTGCTGGGGAACTAGTGTAGTTGTTTGGAGGAAAAAAGACACTCTGGCTTTCTGAGTTGCTAGAGTTCTTGTGCTGGTTCTTTCTCTTCTATGTGAACTAATGTTTCTTTAGCTGTGGTATAATTTGAGTATAGTCAGTCGACCTCATTTCTGCACATTGTCAAAGTGCTGGTGCTTTGTGCTAGGTCTTTATTTGTAGCTGAATTCTTGTCCTTGGTTTCACAGAAGGATATATAGCTAAGTAAAAAAAAAAAAAACTGGGGCTGCGATACACTAGATGGTGCTTAAGTGTAATGGCCAATAGGTAGGCTCTTGCTCAGCCACGTGACTCCTCTATTTCCTTGCGTTTGCAGCCATGCTCCCTCTTAGTGCTCTGAGAGTGTGGGCTCCTCTCCCACTTGAGTGCTGGCTGCAGAGCTTGACTTGACACTCCTGGGCTTCACATGCAGCCTTGGGGTGAGCTCAGGCTTTGCGTTCCCTCCCCAGCTTGGGAGCAGAAGGGGCAGGCACCTTGGCAGTGACAATTGCAGAGGGCCTTTCACTTGTCTTTTGGGTCTCCACTCCAGAGAAATGCAGAGCTACTATCAATTGGAACATGCATCCTGGGGTGGGGTGGCTGCATTGTGGCCCAAGCCAGGGGGCCCTGCCTGGTGATGAATGAGGAGGGGGGAGAGGGGCCTTACGGAAAAGACAGACTAGCCTCTTCTCCTTAGGTTGGCTGTGGCATGATGGAGGTATGCGTACAGCACTCAGGGTCTTTGTTCCTTCCCCAATCCAAGGGCAGCAAGGGCAGTAGCACCGCAGTGGCAGTCTCAGAAGGCATTTCAGTTGCCTCTGGGAGCTCCACTACACAGCAACACAGAGCCACTGACAATGGGAATGTTTAGTCAGGTAGCTGTTCTGTAGGCCCAAGCCGGGACCCTGCTTGGTGAAGACCAGGGGGATGGAGGCTCACAGAGATGAGAGACTTGGCTCTACTCTGTATGGCAACTGTGGCATGTTGGAGGTGCAAGTAAATCCCTCAGGTTCTTTTTTCCTTCCCTAGTCTGAGGGCAGCAAGGGCAGAACTGCTGCAATGGCAGTGGCAGAGGGGCTCTCAGTTCTTTATTTTTGATGAAGTCCAAGTTATTTTTTTCTTTGGTCAATTGTGTTTTTTGGTGTTATATCTAAGAATTCTTTGCCTAACCCAATATCATGAAGGTTTCCCCCTATGTTTTCTTCTAAAAGTTTTATAGTTTTACCTGCTTCATTTATGTCTCTGATTCATTCTGAGTTATTTTGTGTATAATGTGAGGTAAAGTTCTTCATTAGTCTTTTACATATGGATATCCAATTGTACTATCATCATTTGTTGAAAAACTAACCTTTTTCTGTTGAATTGCCTTGGAACCTTTTTTGAAAACCAATTGACCATAAATATAAGGGTTTGTATCTGAATTCTTAATTGTGTTCCATTAGTTTATATTTCTAGTCATATACCAGTTCCTACTGTCTTGACTATTGTGGCATTGTAATATGTATTTAAATTGAGAAGTATGAAACCTCAAATTTTGTTCTTCTTTTTCAACATTGTTTTGGGTATTCTGGGTTCTTTCAATTTCCATATAAATATTAGTATCATCTTGTCAAAACCTTTTTTTTTTTTTTTTTGAAACAGGGTCTTGATCTTGCTCTGTTGCTCAGGCTGGAGTGCAATGACACAATCACAGCTCATTGAAGCCTCAACCTCTCAGGCTCAAGTGATTCTCCCACCTCAGCCTCCTGAGTATCTGGGACTACAGGTGTGCACCACTATGCCTGTCTATTTTAACAATATTTTTATAGAGATGTGGTCTCCCTATTTTGCCCAGATTGGTCTCAAATTCTTAGGCTTAAGCCATCCTCCTGCCTTGGCCTCCCAAAGTACTGAGATTATAAGCATGAACCATCATGCCCAACCTCTGCTTTGATTTTGGTAGAGATTGCACTGAATCTATACATCAATTTGGGGGATAACTGCCAACTAACAGTATTGGATTTTTTTAATCCATGAACTTGAAATGCCTCTCCATTTATTCAGATCTTCTTTTATTTTCCTCAGTGATGTCTTGTAGTTTTCAGTGTAAAAATCTTTCATTCTTTTTGTTATTTATTCCCAAGTATTTTATTGGTACTGTTGTGAATTATTTTTATAATATCACTTTATGATTTTTTGCAAGTACATAGAAATACAAATTGACTTTGTGCATATTGATTTTGTATACTGTGACTTTGCTGAGTAGACTTATTAGTTTTAATATTATGTGTGCATGTACATTTGTATGTGTGCATGTGTGTGTGTATATTCCTTAGGGTTTTCTCATTCAAGATTATGTCAAGGACAGTTTTACTTCTTTTTTTGCCCCAGTCTGGTTACCTTTTACTTCTTTTCTTTGCCTAATTCCCCTGGCTAGCATCTCCAGTATAATGTCGAATAGGAATGATGGGAGTGAACATCTTGGTTTTTTTTTTTTTTTTCTGATCTTAGGGGAAATATTCAATCCTTCATCATTAAATATAATGTTAGCTGTGCATTTTTCATAGATGTTCTTTGTCAGGTTAAGGAAGTTTTACTAGTTGGTTGAATTATTTTTGATCATGAATTAATGTTAGATTTTGTCAGATGGTTTATCTGCATCTATTGAAATGATCATGTGGGTTTTTATCCTTTATTCTACACAATACATTATTAACTAATGTAACATAGGGTATTACCTTAAGTTGGGGGTGTTAAACGAAACTTGCCTTCCTGGAATAAATCTCTCTTGGTCATGGTGTATAATCCTTTTTGAAATATTGGTGGATTTGATTTTCTAACATTTTGTTAAGGATTTTTGCATCTGTATTCATAAGGGATGTTGAATTGTAGGTTTCTTTTCTTATAATGTATTTGTCTTGTTTGATATCAGAGACTAGCCTCATAGAATTCGTTGCAGAGAGTTTTGTTGTCAGTATGTGTATATGTTTATAATTATTATACCTTCCTGATGAATAGACCCTTTCATCATTATAAAATGTCCTCCTTTCTCTATAACCTTTTTTTTCTTAAAGTCTGTTTTGTCTGATATTATGTATAAGTCTAGCTACTCCAGCTCTCTTATGGTTGCTCTTTGTTTTATACAATTTTTTAATTATTTTATTCTTTTAACCTATTTATGTCTTCACATTTAAAGTGTGTCTTTCCATTATTGTAGATGGCATATCCTTCAAGTGTGTTTTTCATCCAGTCTCACAATGTTTTGTTTTGATTGGACTGTTTAACCCATTTATACTTATAGATGTACATCTGACTTTATTCATTTATTTCATTAATGTTTCTTGACTTCTTTGTTCCTCTGTTTCTCCTTTATTGCCTTCTTTTATGTTATATAGCTAATTTATTGTGCACCATTTAAATCCTTTTTTGATGTTTTTTGATGTTTTATTGACTGCTCTGGGGATTACAATATGTATGTTAACTTGAAATAACCTACTTTAGATTAATAATAATTGAATTTCAGCAACACAGAGAAGTTTTCTCCACCCATACTTTGTGCTATTAATGCAGTATATTTTACATCTTAATATGTTATAAGCCCAACAGTACAGTTTTTAAAGTATTGTTTTATGTAGTTCTCATTTTATTTACAGGAAACAATTTGATGTCATGTGCAGCTGCCAAAAATAGGCAATGTAGCACATCCCACTGTCTGGAGACAGCTACTTGTTTATGGTTTAATAGTAACCCACAGGCAGCCAAGTAGGGTTGGCTGCCTGTGGGTTACTATTAAACATATATCCACGTGTGCACATACAGCTTCCTTCCAGCCTCGGTCATAAGCATGCCTGTAGTCAAACCACTTAAGATCAACATTGACAGTAAAGTCTTCTTGATATTTAATTTGGAATTAACACTTTTCCCAGAAAATCTGCTGCTTCTTTCTGGATCTGGTGACTCATAAAATTCTATAAGCATCTTATCTTTGATTTCGAAACATTCATGCAGCCATCTTCTCATATGTTCTTGTTCTTCCAGGACATCTTTTTTGTCTATACGATCAATGTGAATATGAATTTTTGGATATTCTTTGCACAGAAATTCTGTCATGGTCAGTGCCTCTCTTTGCTGCCCTCCATCGTCTTTCCTTTCATAAACCACCGTAACATCATAAATTGCATCTAAATACTTCTTCGTGCAATCAAAAGCAACGTGAGTTGCCTTTATTCGTGGTGTTAGCACATATTTCAATACTGCAAGGCCACGTTGGGCAGCAAATGCCGCCTGACTAGCTGAAATGACTTTTGTTTGTTCTGGATTATACCTTGTACCTTCTGGAAAAGTCACAAGATACATTGGAGTTCCTGTGTTCACGTAGCTCTGCAGCTTGTTTCTCATCTCTTTCTCGTTAAATTTGGCACTTTGCTTTACACAGATTCCTCCATGCTGAGAAAAATAACACCCATACAATGGCAGCCATTTTAACCCATCTTTCTGCACGTAGCACACATGTCCAAGCGCATTCTGCCTGATGGCCAAGATGTCAGCAACAATCCAGTCAACTGTGCTTCGATGATTTGCTAAATATATTATATTTTCTTTATTTTTTGGCAAATCTCCATATAGCAATATGTGGACACCGGTGTAATTCTCGAAGAAGAGCGCCATGCTCTGGTAGACGCAGTAGAGCCGATCATCCAGTGCCTGGTAGAAGCGAGAGGGCAGGAAGGCGGAGAGCAGCCACCAGACCCCCCAGGCCAGCACATAAGTGGGCGCCGTGCCCAGGAGCACGATGCTGGGCAGCAGGTAGCGCATGGAGTACGTGTGGAGCACCAGGGACAGCAGCATCTTCTCTGCTCCGTGGCAGCAGGCTCCGCCTGGACTCCCCGCCCGCCGCCCGGGCCTCAGCCATGGCCAGCAGGCGGCCAATCACCGCCCGGGCCTGGGCCGTGGCGCCCGCCACCCCCCTCTCGGCCTCCGCCCCCAGCCGCATGGACCGCGCCGCAGCCGAGGACCAGGCGGGCGACTGCGGGGCTGGGTGCGCTGCTGGCGGCAGCGAGACAAGGGCACCCGCGGCCCTCCAGGGCCGACGGCTCAGGGGGCGCTCACACCCCATGACCCTCACTCGTCGCCACATCGCCCTGCTGGGGGCGGGGCCAATATATCACATTTTTTAATCCATTTATCCATTGATGGACACTCAGGCTGATTCCATATCTTGGCTATTGTGAATAGTGCTGCGATAAATGTGCGAGTACAAGTATCCCTTTACTATACTGATTTCCTTTCCTATGGGTAAATACCACGTAGTGGGATTTCTGGATTGTATGGTAGTTTTAGTTTTTTGAGGAATCTTATTTTTTTTCCATAATGGTTATAATAACTTTACATTCCCACCAACAATGTATGAGCTCCCTTTTCTCTACATCTTCACCAGCATGTTATTTTTTGTCTTTCTGATAATAGACATTTTAACTGGAGTGAAGTGATATTTCATTGTGGTTTTGATTTACATTTTCCTGCTAATTAGTGATGTTGAGCATTTTTCATATACCTGTCAGCCATTTGTATGTTTTCGTTTGAGAAATGTCTATTTAGATCCTTTGCCCACTTTTAATGAAATTGTTTGGGTTTTGTTTTTATTGTTTGTTTGTTTTTGCTGTAGAGTTGCATGAGTTCCTTATATATTCTAGATACTAGTCCCTTATCAGATAAATGCCTTGCAAATATTGTCTCCCATTGGGCAGGTTGTCTTCTCATTCTGTTGATTGTTTTATTTGCGGCGCAGAAGCTTTTTACTTAATATAGTCCCATTTGTCTATTTGTGTTTTTGTTGTCTGTGTTTTTGAGGTCTTAGCCATAAAATATTTGCCTAGACCAATGTCCTGAAATGTTTTCTCTAAGTTTTCTTCTAGCAGTTTTATAGTTTCAAGTCTTGCATTTAAGTCTTTATTTTGAGTTGATTATTTGTACATTGTGAGAGGAGTCTAGTTTCATTCTTCTGCGTATGGTTATTCAGTTTTCCCAGAACCATTTATTGAAGAGGGTGTCTTTTCCCCAAAGTATGTTCTTGGCACTTTGTCAAAAATTAGTTGGCTGTAAATACATGGGTTATTTCTGGATCTTCTATTCTATTCAATTGGTCCATGTATCCGTTTTAATATCAGTAATATACTGTTTTGGTTACAATAGCCTTGTAACATATTTGGAAGTCAGGTAGCATCATGGCTTGCACTTTGTTTTTGTTGCTCAGAATTCCTTTGGCTATTCAGACCTTTTTTTGTGCGGTTTCATGCAAATTTAGGATTGTTTTTCTATGTCTATGAAAAAAGTCATCAGTAGTTTGATAGGGATTGTATTGAATCTGTAGATTGCTTTGGGTAGAATGATTACTTTAACAACATTAATACTTCCACTCTGTTGACAGCAATGGCTGTGGTGGCTGGCAAGGACAGCCTGTTGTTAGGGTGCATGTAAGTGTGCAGCTGCCCTACTCCTGAGGGAGTGGGGGCTTGCTGTCAGTGGGGAGCAGCCCCAGGCAGGTGGGTTTTACCCTCTGGGGAGTGCGTGCTTCAGCTCCCTTTGTCCTGGGGGACAGCCTCTCCAGTTGGCTACACAGCCCTTTCCTTGAAGTGCAGGACACTGTGTGTGCCAGAGTGCTGGGGTCCCTGCTGCTCTGCTGGGTCCAACTGGTGTCTTGCTGCTGCTGCATCCCTCCCAGTCGATGTAGGGGGATGTCAGCAGGACTTCAGGGATGTGGAGATACAGGGACTATTGGGCCTCAGGGCAGGATGCACTTTGGTGAGGGCTGAGCTCTCAAAATGATGCCGTGCTATATCTGCTTGGGACTCAGGGAGTGCGTGAGAACCAGCATGAGCTCTTTCTCTGGAGCACTGCTGTCCTACAGACTCCAGGGAGTTCCCTATACTGGTCTCAGGGTCCACTGGGAGTGAAGGACTCTCCTGTGGCCAGGCTTACAGGAATCTACAATGAGAATGTGGACCACTGGGGATTTCTCACTTGCCCTTTCCTCACACTAGGGAGCTTCTCTGAGCTCCCAGCTGATCCTGGCTAGGCTGTCCACCTTACCTTCCGCTTCCTTGTTGTCTCAACTGTTTTTCTTTTACTTGTCTGCTGAATTCCAGAATTCTATTTTAGGTGTTCTATTTGGAATTTGATTATCTACTCGCTATTTTGGTTCTTTGTGGAGGAGTCAAGTGTCTTGCGCTTCTAGTCAGCCATCTTGAAAGACTAACAGTTCCATTTTTGTAACAAATATTTTGTACCGATTTCTTTATTAGCCAAAAGTGAAATTCGTAGATAGCATAACCTACCCTATACACATGTTTAAAATATGAGCACAATGTCTTAACTAGAATTTAAAGGAAAAATTAAATCCAAGTGATTTATAATAAAATAATGTATTTAAATATGTAAATGCTGAAACATGACTGCCTGGAGTAGCCAAATATTTACACCTATACATTGATCACCATGAATGTGACAGCTACAAATATAATACCACAAAGTGTAATTATCATTGGTGACATGATTTTCTAAAACAATAATTTTGGATAAATTTCTGAACAAAGAAAATATACTCTTTTCTCAATTTACTTGGTAGATTTACTCCTAGAAAATTCAGTATATAGTAAATTCATGCAAAAATACCATGTTTATATGTAACCAAAGGAGATAGATTCTGGCCTTTGGTAATTATAAACAGGTTTTTTTATTTGTAGGCATGTCAAGGTTAATATTAAAAAGTTTAAGCAGGATTCTACGTTGCCTGGGACTGTCCTGAACATTTTCAGGATGTCTAATATCTGTGATGCCACTAAATGTCAATAATGCCCCTCCAATCTTTGTGGTAACCAACCTATCCCATACACATTTTCAACACACTCCCTAGACGTGGCAAGATGCCTGCTGAACGTGGCAAGATGCCTGTTAGAAACCACTACTCTAGGATAAAGTATATGCATGTCTTCAACTCTACTAGACAAAAAAAATGTCAAACTCATTTTCAACATGGTTGTGTCAATTTTTGTCTCACTACCAATATATAAATGGAAATGCTTAAAATACTTTATTAAGTATGTTTGTTATGTTTTTGTACCTGTTAACAGCTAAGGACATTCCATTCTATGCCTAATTTACTAAGAGACTTTTAAAATATTGTTAATGGATACGTTATCTAATTTTTTTCTGAATATATTGAAGTGAATGTATTTTGCCTCTGTACCTATTTGTTGAATTCTATAATACATTTTCTAAAATTTAAGCAATCTTGTATTCCTAGAATTAATCTGACTTGAACATGATGATTCATGTCTTTAATTTTTTCTTGGATTTGTTCTGCTAATATATTTTGTGTTCTTGGCAAGCATGTTTGTGAGTGAGATTGATCTATAAGTGTGTTGTCTTGGTTTGATTTTGATGTAAAGATTATACTTGCCTTTAACATGAATATGGGAGTGTTTTCTCTTTATTTGTTCTCAGGAAGAGTTTGTATATATGGAAATACAGTCAACCCTTGAACAATGTGGAGGTTAAGGCTTCTGACTCTTACACAGTCGAAAATCCATGTGTAATTTTTTATTTCCTCAAACTTAACTACTAATAGCATACTATTGACTGGAAGCCTCACTGATAACATAAACAGTCAATTAACACATACTTTTTATGTTATACACATTATGTACTGTATTCTTATGTGAAGATGCGTAGGCTGAGGAGGAGGCCTAGGAGGGGTTGACCTCGCTGTCTTAGGAGTGGAAGAGGTGGAAGGGGTGGAGGAGGTGGAACGGGGAGGCAGGAGAGGCAGGAACACTCATTGTACATACAGAAAAACATGATAATTTCTGTCTTTTTGCTTTATCATTTCTCTAAAAAGTGTTCCTATATGGTACCAATTCTTCCACCATTGGCTTTTGTTTCAGTGCCCATATCATAGAAAAGTCCATATTGTGAAGGAAGTAAAAAAGCAGTCTTGAATAATCAGAACCCTTCTGTATTGTCTAGTGTCAATTTCTCTTCTGATGCCGCTTCATCTACTTCTTCTTCCTCATCATCTGGCACTGGTTTGGAAGCACTCATGTCCATGAAGTCATTGTTTTAAAATTCCTGTGGCATGTCTGTTAGCTCTTGGATTTTCCACAATCCCTATCTTGAAACCCTTCACCCTTCCACCTGTTTTTGCCATATATGCAATCTATTTCATGATTAACTTGATTGGCTCTGTCATAAATCTATGAAGTCATTTGCAACATCTGAACACAGCTTTCTCCAACAGAAATTTATTGTTTGGGGCTTGATGGCTTTTATGCCTTTTTCTCTGACAACGATGGCATCTTTTTTTTTTTTTTTTTTTTTTCATTGAAAAGCATTTTATTTTGAAGAACGTACAGGTGAGTATTTCCTTATCTGAAATGCTTGGGACCAGAAGTGTTTCAGATTTTTTTTTGAATATTTGCATGACATACTTACCTGTTGAGCATCCTTAATCCCCCAAATCCAAAATCAAAAATTCTCCAGTGAACATTTCCTTTGAGCATCATGTCAGTGCTCAAAAAGTTTCAGATTTTGGATTTTTGAATTTGGGATACTCAACTTGTATTAGCTTAGGTTAAAAAAATTGCTTAAGAAACTCTGAACCTATTTCAATAAGCTTATATACCTAGGATCAATGTATTCCTGAGTATAGTCACTGTCAGGAATTAGGGAAACTACAGAAAACAAGAGGTGCCAAAAGATTGGGGGGTCTGTCGGGGGAGAAAGGGGAGGGGATAGTGGGGGGTGGGGAGTTGGGGAGGGATAGCATGGGGAGAAATGCCAGATATAGGTGATGGGGGAGGAAGGCAGCAAATCACACTGCCATGTGTGTACCTATGCAACAATCTTCCTTGTTCTTCACATGTACCCCCAAACCTAAAATGCAATAAAAAAAAAAAAAAGGAATTGGCAAACATATATTTTAAAGAGTAAGTTCTGAGAATTTGGACAACAACCCTTGAAAGTATTAGATAATGTTAGCATTTAGGGGACAGTGTATTGGGCAAATGACTGAGGTTCCTAAGAATAACTCATGTCAAAATAGCCTCATTTCTTCTTGTTGATATAAATGGAGGAATTTTTTAATGGTGTAATCCTTCCAGAATTTCATGGTGTTCTCTTTATCAGGGTTCTCTTTCATAGCATTGACAATTCCTTCTATAGAGTACTGGGTGTAATGAGCCTTAAAGACCCTTATGACCCTCTGATCTAGGGACTGAATTAGAGACATTGTATTTGGGGGCAAGAAGACCACTTAAACGCCTTTGGTGTTGAATTTATGAGTTTCTGGGTGGCCAGGGACATTGTCCAATATCAAAAGAACTTTAAAAATCAGTCTCTTACTGGCAAGGTACTTTCTGACTGCAGGAACAAAGCATGCATGGAACCAGTCCAGAAAAAGGTTTCTTGTTGTCCAGGTTTTGTTATACAACCAACATACTGACAACTGGTGTTTATCATTTCCCTTCAAACCTCAGAGATTAGCAGTTTTATAGATAAGGGAAGTCCTGATCATAAACCTGACTGTATTTGCACAAAGCAGTAGCGTTAGCCTATCCATTCCTGCCTTAAATCTTGGTGTTCACTTCTCTTCTTGACTAATGCACATCCTTCATGGAATTTTTTTTCCAGTATGGGGCACATTTATTTACCCTAAAACCCTGTTCATGTAGATAGACTTTCTCCTCAGTGATTTAGTTAATGGTACCTGAGAAATTATCTGCTGCCTATTGGTCAGCAGAAGCTGCTTCTCTTAACATTTTTAATGTTAGACCTCTTTATAAAATTCTCAAACCATCCTTTACTGGCATTAAATTTTCCAGCTTTAGATCCTTCACCTTTTGTTTCCTTTATGTTGTCATATAATCACTTCAATTTTCCTCAAATCATATTAGAATCTATAGGTATGCCTTTGTATAGCAATCCTATACCCATATAAAAACTCCATTTTCAATATAGAAATCCTGTACCCATATAAAAACTGCATTTTCAATATGAGATAAAAAGGTATTTCACAAAAGGTACAAGGTTTTTGTACCTGCTGGCATAGCTGCAGCCACAGCTTTATGAATTTTCTTTATTTACAATGGTCCTTAACTGGGTTTATTTATCTTGAAATGGTAGACAGCTACAGTCCCACACCTCAATCCATGGTACATATCAAGTAATTAAACATTTCCTTGTAATGTCATGACTTTGCTTCTTGGGAGCACGTCCAACATCACTAGTGGCACTTTGTATGGATCCCATGGTGTTTAAGGTTAATAGTATTGCACTAATTACACTGAAAAATAAGTGAGAATCATGAGAGATCACTTCTTACTGTGATATGCCGTTTACTGCAGAGATGAACTGCTCTTGTGGAGATGATTAGCATCACACAGCTTTTTTGTTTGTTTTTTACAGAGAAGTCCATGTTATTTATTTATGTATTTATTTATTTTTACTGTACTTTTAAGTTCTGGGGTACATGTGCAGATTTTGCAGGATTGTTGCATAGGTACACACATGCCATGGTGGTTTGCTCTCTCCATCCACACATCACCTACATCAGGCATTTCTCCCAGTGTTATCCCACCCCCAACCTCCCCGCCCCCAGCTGTCCTTCCCCTAGTCCGCCACCCCCAACATACATCAGTGATCACAGTGATCACACAGCATGTGTATATATATATATAAATTATACTTGGGGTTCTGGGGTACATGTTCAAATCATGGAGGATTGTTGCATAGGTACATACATGGCAATGTGGTTTTCTGCCTCCATTCCTCTGTCACCTATATCTGGCATTTCTCCCCATGTTATCCCCTCCCCCAACCTCCCTAGGCCCCGCTGTCCCTCCCCTAGCCTCTGCCAACAGACCCCAGTGTGTGATGCTCCCCTCCCTGTGTTCATGTGTTCTCATTGTTTAACACCTGCCCATGAGTGAAAACATGCAGTGTTTGATTTTCTGTTCTTGTGTCAGTTTGCTCAGATTGATGGTTTCCAGATTCATCCATGTCCCTACAAAGGACACAAACTCATGATTTTTTATGGCTGCATAGTATTCCATGGTGTATATGTGCCACATTTTCCTCACCCAGTCTATCATTGATGGAAACCTGGGTTGGTTCCAGGTCTTTGTGCCATTCTAACTGGCATGAGATGGTATCTCAATGTGGTTTTGATTTGCATTTCTCTAATGACCAGTGATGATGAGCATTTTTTCATATGTTGGCCTCATATATCTCTTCTTTTGAAAAGTGTCTGTTTATATCCTTTGCCCACTTTTGAATGGGTTTGTACTTTTTCTTGTAAATCTGTTTTAGTTCTTGGTAGATTCTGGATATTAGCCCTTTGTCAGATGGGTAGATTGCAAAAGTGTTTTCCCATTCTGTTGGTTGCTGGTTCACTCTAATGATTGTTTCTTTTTACTGTACAGAGCTCTGGAGTTTAATTAGATCCCATTTATCTATTTTGGCTTTTGTTGTTGATGCTTTTGGTGTTTTAATCATGAAGTCCTTGCCTATGCCTATGTCCTGAATGGTTTTGCCTAGGTTTTCTTCTATGGTTTTTATGGTGTTAGGTCTTATGTTTAAGTCTTTAATCCATCTGGAGTTAATTTTAGTGTAAAGTGTCAGGAAGGGGTCCAGTTTCAGCTTTATGCATATGGCTAGCCAATTTTCCCAACACCATTTATTAAACAGGGGAATCCTTTTCCCATTGCCTGTTTCTGTCAGGTTTGTCAAAGATCAGATGGTTGTAGGTGTGTGGCATTCCCTGCGAGGCCTCTGTTTTGTTCCATTGGTCTATGTCTCTGTTTTGGCATCAGTACCATGATGTTTTGATTACTGTAGGCTTGTAGTATAGTTTGAAGTCAAGTAGTGTGATGCCTCCAGCTTTGTTCTTTTTGCTTAGGGTTCTCTTGGCTATGTGGGCTCTCTTTTGGTTCCATGTGAAGTTTAAGTTGGTTTTTCCATTTCTGTGAAGAGGGTCATAGGTAACTTGATGGGAATAGCGTTGAATCTATAAATTACTTCGGGCAGTATGGCCATTTTCACAATATTGATTCTTCCTAACTATGAGCATGGAATGTTTCTCCATCTGTTTGTGTCCTCTCTTATTTCCATGAGCAGTGGTTTGTACTTCTCCTTGAAGAGGTCCTTTACATCCTTTGCTAGTTGTATTCCTAGGTATTTTATTCTCTTTGCAGCAATTATGAATGGGGAGTTTACTCATGATTTGGCTCTCTGTTAGTCTGTTATTGGTGTATAGGAATGCTTATGATTTCTGCACATTGATTTTGTATCCTGAGACCTTGCTGAACTTGCTTATGAGTTTCAGGAGATTTTGGGCTGAGATGATAGGGTCTTCTAAATATACAATCATGTCGTCTGCAAATAGAGACAATCTGACTTCCTCTTTTCTTAATTGGATACCCTTTATTATTTTTTTTTCTTGCCTAATTGCTCTGGCTAGAACTTCCAATACCATATTGAATAGAAGTGGGGAGAGAGGGCATCCTTGTCCAGTGCCGGATTTTAAAGGGAATGCTTCTAGTTTTTGCCCATTCAGTATGATATTGGCTGTGGGTTTGTCATAGATAGCTTTTGTTATATTGAGATACGTTCCATTGATACCTAGTTTATTGAGAGTTTTTAGCATAAAGGGCTGTTGAATTTTGTCAAAGGCCTTCTCTGCATCTATTGAGATAATCATGTGGTTTTTGTCTTTGGTTCTGTTTGTGTGGTGGATTACGTTTATAGACTTGCATATGTTGAACCAGCCTTGCATCCCTGGAATACAGCCTACTTGATCGTGATGGATAAGCTTTTTGATGTGCTGTTGCATTTGGTTTGCCAGTATTTTATTGAAGATTTTTGCATCTATTTTCATCATGGATATTGGCCTGAAGTTTTCCATTTTAGTTGTGTCTCTGCCCGGTTTTGGTATTAGGATGATGTTGGTCTTATAAAATGATTTGGGAAGAATTCCCCTCTTTTTGTGTTGTTTGGAATAGTTTCAGAAGGAATGGTACCAGCTCCTCTTTGTGCATCTGGTAGAATTCGGCTGTGAACCCATCTGGGCCTGGGTTTTTTTGGTTGGTAGGCTATTAATTGCTGCCTCAGCGTCAGACTTTGTTATTTGTCTATTCAGGGTTTCAACTTCTTCCTGGTTTAGTCTTGGGAAGGTGCGAATCTCCAGGAATTTATCCATTTCTTCCAGGTTTGCTGGTTTATGTGCATAGAGTTATTTGCAGTAATCTCTGATGGTAGTTTGTATTTCTGTGAGAATTGGTGGTTATATCCCCTTTATCATTTTTTATTGCACCTATTTGATTCTTCTCTCTTTCTCTTTTTATTAATCTGGCAAATGGTTTGTCTATTTTGTTGACCTTTTCAAAAAACCAGCTCCTGGATTTGTTGATTTTTTGAAGGGTTTTTTGTGTCTCTATCTCCTTCAGTTCTGCTCTGATCTTAGTTATTTCTTGTCATCTGCTAGCTTTTGAGTTTTTTGATCTTGCTCCTCTAGCTCTTTCAATTTTGATGATAGGGTGTCGATTTTAGATCTTTCCGCCCTTCTCTTGTCGGCATTTATTGCTATAAATTTCCCCCTAGATACTACTTTAAATATGTCCCAGAGATTCTGGTATGTTGTGTCTTCATTCTCGTTGGTTTTGAAGAAGATCTTTATTTTGCCTTCATTTCATTGTTTATCCAATTGACATTCAGGAGCCAGTTGTTCAGTTTCCATGAAGTTGTGCGGTTCTGAGTTAGTTTCTTAATTCTGAGTTTTAATTTGATTGCACTGTGGTCTGAGAGACTGTTATGATTTCCGTTCTTTTGCATTTGCTGAGGAGTGATCTTACTTCCAATTATGTGTTCAATTTTAGAGTAGGTGCGATGTGGTGCTGAAAAGAATGTATATTCTGTGGTTTTGTGGTAGAGAGTTCTGTAGATGTCTATTAGGTCCACTTGGTCCAGGTCTGCATTCAAGTCCTGGGTATTCTTTTTAATTTTCTGTCTCATTGATCTAATATTAACAGTTGAGTGTTAACGTCTCCCACTATTATTGTGTGGGGGTCTAAGTCTCTTTGTAGGTCAATAAGACCTTGCTTTATATATCTGGGTGCTCCTGTATTGGGTGCATATATATTTAGGATTGTTAGCTCTTCTTATTGCATTGATTTTTTTACCAATATGCAATGCCCTTCTTTGTCTCTTTTAATCTTTGTTGATTTAAAGTCCATTTATGAGAGACTAGGATTGCAACTCCTCCTGTTTTTTTTTTTTTTGCCCTCCATTTGCTTGGTAGATCTTCCTCCATCCGTTTATTTTTGAGCCTATGTGTGTTTTTGCACATAAGATGGGTTCCCTGAATACAGCACACTGATTGGTCTTGACATTTTATCCAATTTGCCAGCTCTGTGTCTTTTGATTAGGGTCATTTATCCCATTTCAATTAAGGTCAATATTGTTATGAGTGAATTTGATCCTGCCATTTTTATGCTAGCTGGCTTTTTTGCCCATTAGTTGATGCAGTTTTCTTCATTGTGTCGATGCTGTTTACCATTTGATATGTTTTTGCAGTGGCTGGTACTGGTTTTTCTTTTCCTTGTTTAGTGCTTCCTTCAGGTGCTCTTGTAGGGCAGGCCTGGTGGTTAAGAAATCTCTAGCAATTGCTTGTCCATAACGGATTTTATTTATCCTTCGCTTATGAAGCTTAGTTTGGCTGGATATGAAATTCTGGGTTGAAAATAATTTTCTTTTAGGATGTTGAATATTGGCCTCCACTCTCTTCTGGCTTGTAGGGTTTCTGCCAAGAGATCTGGTGTGAGTCTGATGGGCTTCCCTTTGTGGGTAACCAGACCTTTTTCTCTGGCTGCCCTTAGCATTTTTTCCTTCATTTCAACTCTGGTGAATCTGATAATTATGTGCTTTGGGGCTACTCTTCTTGAGGGAGTATTTTTGTGGTGTTCTCTGTATTTCCTGAATTTGAATGTTGGCCTGCCTTGCTAAGTTAGGGGAAGTTCTCCTGGATAATATCCCAAGAGTGTTTTCCAGATTGGATTCATTCTCTCCGTCACATTCAGGTAAACCTATCAAACGTAGATTAGGTTTTTTCACAAAATCCCATATTTCTTGGAGGTTTTGTTCATTTCTTTCACTTTTTTCTCTAATCTTACCTTCTGGTTTTATTTCATTGAGTTGATCTTCAATCTCTGATATCCTTTCTTCTGCTTGGTCGATTCAGCTATTGAAACTTGTGTATGCTTTGTGAAGTTCTTGTGCTGTGTTTTTCAGCTCCATCAAGTCGTTTATATTCTTTAGCATTTTATCTAACCTTTTTTTAAGGTTCTTAGTTTCTTGGCATTGGGTTAGAACATGCTCTTTTTAGCTCAGAGAAGTTTGTTATTATACACCTTCTGAAGCTTGTTTCTGTCAATTCATCAGACTCATTCTCCTTCCAGCTTTGTTTCTTTGCTGGTGAGGAGTTCTGATCCCTTGGAGGAGGAGAAGCATTCTGGTTTTGGTGTTTTCATCCTTTTTGTGCAGGTTTCTTCCCATCTTCGTGAATTTATCTACCTGTGGTCTTTGTAGTTGGTGACTTTTGAATGGGGTCTCTGAGTGGATGTCCTTTTGTTTATGTTGGAGCTATTTCTTTCTGTTTTTAGTTTTCCTTCTAACAGTCAGGCCCCTCTGCTACAGGACTACTGGAGGTGACTCCAGACCCTGCTTGCCTGGGGGATCACCCGTGGGGGCTGCAGAACAGTAAGGGTTGCTGCTGGTTTCTCCTTCTGTTATCTTCGTCCAGAAGGGTACCCGCTAGATGTCAGCCTGAGCTCTCCTTTATGGGGTGTCTCTTTGCATATTTGCATGCCAGGGGAGCTGCTTGAGGAGACAGTCTGTCCCTTATAGAGCTCAAGTCCTGAGCTGGGGCGCTCTGTTGTTCTGTTCAGAGGTGCTGGGGGAGGGTACTTTTAAGTCTGCTGCAGCAGACTCATAACCACCTCTTTTCCCAGGTGCTCTGTCTTGGAAGGTGGGGGCTTTATTTATAAGTTCCTGACATGCTGCTGCCTTTTTTTCAGAGATACCCTGTTCAGCAAGGAGGTAGAGTAGTCACAGTCTGCCAGCAGAGGCATTGCTGAGCAGCCGCAGGCTTTGTCGAGCTGCAGTTTAAACTTCCTTGTGATTTTGTTTACAGAGGTACAGTTAGAACTGCCTTGGTAATGGTGGTCTGCCTCAGTAATGGCAGACTGCCTTGGTTATGGTGGGCTGTCTCCATAGTGGTGGACTGCCTTAGTAATGGCAGATGCCCTTCCCCACACCAAGCTGAACCATCCCAGGTCCAGCTGCACTTGCTACGAAACTCTCAATCCAGAACTGTGAAACTCTCAATCCAGAGCATTTCAGATTGCTGATTTTTGTGGGGCTGGGACCCGCCAAGCCAGATCACTGGCTCCCTGTTTCAGCCCCCTCTTTTTCAGTTGAATGGGTGGCTCTGTCTCCCAGGCATTCCAGGTGCCAGTTGAAATGGCCACCCAGATTGTGTGAGTTTTTGTGTGGAAACCCACAGCACTGGCTGAAATAGCTGTGCTGGAAACTCGTAGTGCTTTTGACCTGGGAATATCCTGGTCTGTGGGCAGTAAAAACTCATTTGGAAATTGGGTGATCACTCACCCTCTGCATTGTTCTCCCTGGGAACTGCACTCCAAAGCTCTTCCTATTCAGCCATCTTGGATCTCTCCGATCACACAGCTTTTTAAGTGGATACTCATAATACCTGAGCCCACCCACAATGGCAACAATAGGTATCTATAAAATTATTGCAGTAGTACAGCTACAGTCATTTTATGCAGTTATGATTTAATACTGCCTTTTTTTGTTTACATTTATCTTGACCATGAATGGCATCATGTGCAGTATGTGTGTGTAAATTTTGACAAATTTTAACTTTTTATAATATATTTGTATATATTTTATGGTAATAAATGATAAAATAGACTAGCATATAAATATACTTTATGCATTCATGCATACCCTTTTCTTAAATTTTTTTATATTTCTAGGCTATATGGTTTGTCTGTAAGTTTTTTCAAATTAATTTTTCCAGAATATTGAAAAAAATCTGTATAAGTGGACCTGTGCAGTTCAAACCATGTTGCTCAAGAGTCAGCTGTACTATAGATTTTTTGCTTTGTCGTTATCATAAGGCTTACATAAAACATCTTATAAAAGGTTAATTTAAGCCGATAACAACTTAACTTTTATCACATAGAACTCTGCATGTACTATTATTACCCTGAACACACACATATTGGGTTTGGTGTCAAAATTTACAGCATTTTGTAGTTTATATCCCTTGATAATTTATTTTAATTATAGGTGGTTTTCATAGTTTTGAGTTTCGCCATTGTACTTAAGGTAAAATTGCTCTACACACCATCACTACACTCCTAAACTATTCTATATGTAACTGTATTACTTATACCATTAAGTTTTGCATTTTCATATGGTTTTTTAAAAAATTTGTTAATTTGATCTTTTTTTAGTATACTTTAAGTTCTGGGGTACATGTGCAGATCTTGCAGGATTGTTACATAGGTATACACATGAGATGGTGGTTTGCTGCCTCCATCCCACCATCACCTACATTAGATATTTCTCCTAATGTTATCCCTCGCCAATCTCCCCCACCCTCTGCTATCCCTCCCCTATACCCCCACCCCCAACAGAAACCAGTGTGTGATGTTCCTCTCCCTATGTCCAAGTGTTCTCATTGCTAAACACCCACTTATGAGTGAGAACATGGGATGTTTGGTTTTCTGTTCTTGTGTCAGTTTGCTGAGAACGATGTTTTCCAGCTTCGTCCATGTCCCTGCAAAGGACATGAACTCATCCTTTTTCATGGCTGCATAGTATTCCATGGTGTATATGTGCCACATTTTCTTTATTCAGTCTATCATTGATGGACATTTGGGTTGGTTCCAAGTCTTTGCTATTGTAAACAGTGGTGCCATGAACATACATGTGCATGTGTCCTTATAATAGAACGATTTATAATCCTTTGGGTATATACCCAGTAATGGGATTGCTGGGTCAAATGGAATTTCTATTTCTAGATCCTTGAGGAATTGCCACACTCTTCCACAATGGTTGAACCAATTTACAGTCCCACCAACAGTGTAAAAGAGTTCCTATTTCTCCACATCCTCTCCAGCATCTGTTGTCTCCTGATTTTTTTAATGATTGCCATTCTAACTGGCGTGAGATGGTATCTCAATGTGGTTTTGATTTGCATTTCTCTAATAACCAATGATGATGAGCCTTTTTTCATATATTTGTTGGCTGCATAAATGTCTTCTATAGAGAAGTGTCTGTTCATATCCTTTGCCCACTTTTTGATGGGGTTGTTTTTTTCTTGTAAATTTGTTTAAGTTCTCTGTAGATTCTGGATATTAGCCCATTGTCAGATGGGTAGCTTGCAAATTTTTTTCCTATTCTGTTGATTGCCAGTTCACTCTAATGATTGTTTCTTTGGCTATACAGAATCTCTTAAATTTAATTAGATCCCATTTGTCTATTTTGGCTTTTGTTGCCATTGCTTTTGGTGTTTTAGTCATGAAGTCCTTGGCTATGCCTATGTCCCTGAATGGTATTGCCTAGGTTTTCTTCGAGGGTTTTTATGGTGTTAGGTCTTATGTTTAAATCTTTAATCCATCTGGAGTTAATTTTTATATGAGGTGTAAGGAAGGGGCCCAGTTTCAGCTTTCTGCCCATGGCTAGCCAATTTTCCCAACACCATTTATTAAACAGAAATCCTCTCCCTATTGCTTGTTTTTGTCCGGTTTGTCAAAGATTAGATGATTGTAGATGTGTGGCATTACTTCGAGGCCTCTATTTTGCTCCATTGATCTATGTATCTGTTTTGATACAAGTACCATGCTGTTTTGATTACTGTAGCCTTGTAGTATAGTTTTAAGTCAGGTAGTGTGATGCCTCCAGCTTTGTTCTTTTTGCTTAGGATTCTCTTGGCTATGTGGACTCTTTTTTGGTTCCATATGAGGTTTAAGGTGTTTTTTTCCCAGTTTTTGAAGAGGGTCATAGGTAGCTTGATGGAGATAGCATTGCATCTATAAATTACTTTGGGCAGTATGGCCATTTTCACAATATTGATTCTTCCTAACCATGAGCATGGAATGTTTTTCCATCTGTTTGTGTTCTCTCTTATTTCCTTGAGCAATGGTTTGTAGTTCTCCTTGAAGAGGTCCTATACATCCTTTGTCATTTGTATTCCTCAGTATTTTCTTCTCCTGTGGCAATTGTGAATGGGATTTTGCTCATGGTTTGGCTCTCTGTTTGTCTATTATTGGTGTATAGGAATGCTTGTAATTTTTGCACATTGATTTTGTATCCTGAGATTTTGCTGAAGTTGCTTATCATCTTTAGGAGATTTTGGGCTGAGACAATGGGGTATTCTAAATATGCAGTCATTTCGTCTGCAAATAGAGACAATTTCACTTCCTTTTTCCTAATTGAATATGCTTTATTTCTTTTTCTTGCCTGATTCCTCTTGCTAGAATTTCCAATACTATGTTGAATAGGAATGGTAGAGAGGGCACCCTTGTCTAGTGCCAGTTTTCAAAGGGAATGCTTCCATGTTCCCCATTCAGTATGATATTGGCTGTGGGTTTGTTGGAAATAGCTTATATTATTTTGAGATATGTTCCATCGATACCTACTTTATTGAGAGTTTTTAGCATAAAGGCTGTTGAATTTTGTTGAAGGCCTTCTCTGCATCTATTGAGATAATCATGTGGTTTCTGTCTTTGGTTCTATTTATGTGATGGAGTATGTTTACAGATTTGTGTAGGTTGAACCAGCCTTGCACCCCCAGGATGAAGCCTACTTGATTGTGATACATAAGCTTTTTGATGTGCTGTTGCATTTGGTTTGCCAGTATTTTATTGAAGACTTTTGCATCGATGTTCATCATGGAAGTTTTCTTTTTTGTTGTGTCTCTGCCAGTTTTTGGTATCAGGATGATGTTGGACTCATAAAATGTTTTAGGCAGGATTTTCTCTTTTTGTATTGTTTGGAATAATTTCAGAAGGTATGATACCAGCTGCTCTTTGTACAGCTGGTGAGAATTTGGCTGTGAACCCTTCTGGACCTGGACTTTTTTTGGTTGGTAGGCTATTAATTACTGCCTCAACTTTAGACCTTGTTATTGGTCTCTTCAGGGATTCAACTTCTTCCTGGTTTAGTCTTAGGAGGGTGTAAATGTCCAGGAATTTATCTATTTCTTCTAGATTTACTGGTTTGTGTACATAGAGTTGTTTGTAGTAATATCTGATGGTAGTTTGTATTTCTGTGGAATCAGTGGTGATATCTTTTTATCATTTTTTATTGTATCTATTCGATTCTTCTCTATTTTCTTTCTCATTAGTCTGGCTATTGGTCTATTTTGTTGTTCTTTTAAAAAAACCAGCTCCTGGATTTATTGATTTGTTTGAAGGCAATACCATTCAGGACATGCACATAGGCAAGGACTTCATGACTAAAACACCAAAAGCAATGGCAACAAAAGCCAAAATAGACAAATGGGATCTAATTAAACTTAAGAGCTTCTGCACAGCAAAAGAAACAGTCATTAGAGTGAACTGTCAACCAACAGAATCTGAAAAAATTTTTGCAAGCTATGCATCTGACAAAGGGCTAATATCCAAAATCTACAAAAAACTACAGCACATTTACAAGGAAAAAATAACCCCATCCTAAAGTGGGCGAAGGATATAAACAAACAGTTTTCAAAAGATGACATTTATGCGACCAACAAACATATGAAAAAATGCTCATTGTCACTGGTCATTAGAGAAATGCAAATGAAAACTACATTGAGATACCATCTCATGCCAGTTAGAATGGCAATCATTAAAAAATTTGGAGACAGCAGATGCTGGAGAGGATGTGGAAAAGTGGAAACACTTTTACACTGTTGGTGAGAATGTAAATTAGTTCCACCATTGTGGAAGACAGTGTGGTGATTCCTCAAAGATCTATAAATAGAAATACCATTTGATCCAGCAATCCCATTATATACCCAAAGGATTATAAATTGTTCTATTATAAAGACAAGAGCACATGTGTGTTCATTGCTGTGCTGTTTATAATAACAAAGACCTGTAGCCCACCCAAGATGCCCATCAATGATAGACTAAATAAGGAAAATGTGGCACATATACACCATGAAATACTATGCAGCCATAAAAAGGATGTCTTCATGTCCTTTTTAAGGATATGGATGAATCTGGAAACCATCATTCTCAGCAAACTGACACAAGGTCAGAAAACCAAACACCACATGTTCTCACTCATACGTGGGTGTTGAACAATGAGAGCACATGGACACAGGGAGGGGAACATCACACACTGGCATCTGTTGCGGGATGGAGGGCTATGGGAGGGATAGCGGGGGGGTGGTGAGGTTCAGGAGGGATAATATTGGAAGAAATGCCTGATGTAGTTGACGGGGGGGATAGAGGCAGCAAACCACCATGGCATGTGTGTACCTATGCAACAATCCTTCAAGATCTGCACATGTACTCCAGAACTTAAAGAATAAATATATAAATAAATAAATAAGTCTTGGTTCTGGGGCCCAGAATAAACACCATTAATGGGTAATTCCCTTCAACCTCCCCTGAGAGGGTCATCCACTACACAGTTTACATGAGCAACCAAATTAGAGTAGGGAGAAAGGAATGTGGGGTAAACAGACTTAACTGGGGAAGCTTTTATTATCCTTAATTTACCCTATGACTTAATGCTCTAACATAAGAACTGGCTGCCTTCAGCCAGTCTCATTGAAAGTTTTCAGCCTTCCAAAAGGTTTGAGACTCTAATCTAACTTCCCTATATTTCCCTTAATATTTTTCCAGCCACTGTGAGTTAATCCCAACACTTTGTGATTATTTTATTGCCAACTGATATCATTTCCTTTTCAGCCCAAGGCACTTACATTAGTATTTTTTGTATAGGAGATCTGCTAGTAATAACTTCTGTCAATTTTTGTTCATTTGGGAATGTCTTTATATTACTTTCATTTGAAGTACAGTCCTGCTGCAAATAGAATTCTCACTTGACACTTTCCTCTTTTTCTTATTGATACAAAATATTTTACATATATATGGGGTGCGTATGAGTATTTGTTACCTGCATAGAATGGATAAAGATCAAGTCAAGATATTTGGGGTATCCATCACCTTGAATATTTATCATTTCTATGTGTTGATAATATTTCAAGTTCTCTCTTTTAGCTACTTTGAAATATATAATATATTGTTGCTAACTATAGTCACTCTGTTATAGATTATTAGAGCTTATTTATTCTATTTAACTGTATTTTTGTACTACTAATCAATCTTTCTATATCACTCCTACCATCCACACATCCTTTTCAACCTCTGATATCTATCATTCTGGTCTCTGTCTTCATGAAATTAGTGATTTTAGCTCTCAAGGATTAGTGAGAACATTCAATATCTGTCTTCCTCTTCCTGGCTTATTTCACTTAACTCTAGTTCCACCCATGTTGCTGCCAATGATATGATTTTATTCTTTATTTTAATTTTATTTTATTTTTGAGACTTGCTCTGTCACCCAGGCTGGAGTTGAGTGTGTGATCTTGGCTCACTCTAACCTCCGCCTCCTGGGTTCAAGTGATTCTTCTGCCTCAGCCTCCTGAGTAGCTGGGATTATGAGTATCTGCCACCACACCTGGCTAATTTTTGTGTTTTTAGTAAAGACGGGGGTTTCTCCATGTTGACCAGGCTGGTTTTGAACTCCTGACCTCAGGTGTTCCACCCACCTTGGCTTTCTTTTTTTTTTTTTTATCTTTATTTCGATAGTTTTTTTTTTTTTTTTTTTAGAAAAGAGAGAAGAGAAGGAAGAAGAGAAAAGAATGAAATAAAGAGAAAAAGAAGAAGAAGAAAAAAAAGGGAGAGAGACGGGAATCTTGCTCTATTGCCCAGGCTAGAATGCAGTCTACAAATGGATATTAAAAGCTTTTTTAATACTAATAATTGTGTTATACAATGGAGACAGGAGAGGAATAAGGGAGGAAAATAACAAACAAACAGCCAACCAATATTTCATTTAAACCTATGAAATGCTATGCAATTGCTAGGGAGTGATTTACTCCCAACCATGTGGTCACTTTTAGAATAAATGTGATGTGTTACTGAAAAAAAAATGTATATTTTGTGGATTTGGAGTAGAGAGTTCTGTAAATGTTTATTAAGTTTACTTGTTTGAGGTTTGAGTTCAAGTCCCGGGTATCCTTCTTAACCTTCTGTCTCATTAATTTGTCCAATATTGACAATGTAATGTTAAAGTCTCCCACTATTGTTGTGTGGGAGTCCAAGTCTCTTTGTAAGTCACCAAGAAGTTGCCCTATGTATCTGGGTGCTCCTATATTGGGTGCGCATAGACTTAGGGTCATTGGCTCTTCCCGTTACATTGATCCCTCTACCATTATACAATGTCCTTCTTATCTCTTTTGGTTTCTATTACTTTAAAGTCTATTTTATCAGAGATGAGAATTGCAACTACTGCTTTTTTTTTTTTTTTTTCCTCTCCATTTGGTTGGCAAATCTTCCTCCATCCCTTTGTTTTGAGTCTCTGTATATCCTTGCATGTAAGATGGATCTGGATGCAGCTTACTGATGGGTCCTTTGAAGTGGCTGATACTGGTCGTTCCCCTCTATACATAGTGCCTCCTTCAGAAGCTCTTGTAAAGCAGGCCTGGTGGTAATGAAATCTCTGAGTACTTGCTTGTTTGCAAAAAATTTTATTTTTCCTTCACTTATGAAACTTAGTTTGGCTGGATATGAAATTCTGGGTTGAAAGTTCTTTTCTTTAAGGATGTTGAATATTGGCCCCCACTCTCTTCTGGCTTGTAGGGTTTCTGCTGAGAGATGAGCTGTGAGTCTGATAGGCTTCCCCTTGTGGGTAACCTGACCTTTCTCTCTGGCCGCCCGTAGTATTTTCTCCTTCGTTTCAACCCTGATGAATCTAATGATTATGTGCCTTGGGGTTGCTCTTTTGAGGAATATCTTGTGGTGTTCTCTGTATCACCTGGAGTTGGGTATTGTCTTGCCTTGCTAGGTTAGGGAAAGTTTTCCTGGATAATATCCTGAAAAATATTTTCTAGCTTGGATTCATTCTCTTTGTCACATTCAGGTACACCTATCAAACACAGATTAGGTCTTTTCACATAGTCCCATATTTCTTGGAGACTTTGCTCATTCCTTTTTACCCCCTTTTCTCTAATCTTGTCTTCTCGTTTTATTTCGTTAAGTTGGTCTTCGACCTCTGAAATCTTTTCTTCTGCTTGATCAATTCGACTGTTAAAACTTGTGCATACTTCTCGAAGTTCTCGTATTGTGTTTTTCAGCTCCATTAATTCACTTATATTCCTCTTTAAATTGTCCATTTTCATGAACATTTCGTGAAACCTTTTTCAAGGTTCTTAGTTTCCTTGCATTGGGCTAGAACGTGTTCTTTTAGCTCACAGAAGTTTCTCATTATCCACCTTCTGAAGCCTGATTCTGTTGATTCCTCACATTCATTTTCTATCAGGCCTTGTTCAATTGGTGATGAGGCACTGCAATCCTCTGTAGGAGGAGAGGCATTCTAATTTCGGGTGTTTTCAGCCTTTTTGCGCTGGTTTCTTCCCATCTTTGTGGATTTATCCACCTGTCGTCTGTGTAATTGCTGATTTTCAGATTAAGTCTCTGAGTGGACGTCCAGCTTGTTGGTGATAAAGTTTTTTCTATTTCTTAATTTTCCTGTGGCGGATGCCCCTCCCCCACAGAGCTGGACCTTCCCGGGTTCAGGTGTACTTGCTATAAAACTCTCAATCTTCAGCAGTTCCAACTGCTGTTTTTATTTTTATTTATTTATTTATTTTTTTTTTGTGGAGGAGGTACCAGCCTTCTCCTGCGGCGACCCACTACGCTGGCTGAAACAGCGGCGTTAAGATTCGTGGTGCTTTCTGCCCGGGAATCTCCCGGTCTGGTTCCCCACTTCAGTCCGCTTTTTAATCAGCTAAATGGGAGACTCTGCTTTCCCGGAGCTGCAGACGCCAACCAAAGGGCGCTCAGTCCCGTATACTCCGGACTGAGAACCGCCGCGTCAGGGCGCCTGCAGAGTGGCCACGCCCTCCAAAAGGGTCGCGCTGGCGACCCGTGGGGCTCTGCTCCGCCAAGAATCTCTTGGTCCGTGGGCTATGAAAATTGGTCTGAAAATGTGGCGTCCACCCACTCTCTGCGCTTTCAGTGGGAGCTACAATCCTGAGCTGCTGCTAATCGGCCATCTTGGATCTCTCTCTCCCACCTTGGCTTTCTGATGTGCTGGGACTACAGGCAGGAGCCACTGCACCTTGCTGATTTCATTCTTTTTTATAGCCAAATAGTATTCCATTGTGTATATATGCCAATTTTTTAAATCTATTCATTTGTTGAGAGACACTTAGATTTATTCTGTATCTTTACTATTATGAATAGTGCTGTGATAAACATGTAAGTGCAGCTATTCTTTTGATATACAGATTTTGTTTCCTTTAGTTAAATACCCAATACTATTATAGGATTGCTCAATTATATGGTAATTCTATTTTTAGTTTTTTGAAACGTCTCCACACTGTTTCCATAATTATTGTGCTAATTCCACCAGCAGATCAGAGTTCCCTTTCATTCACAGCCTCATCAACATTTGGTCATTTGTTGTTTTTTAAATAATAGTCTTCCTAGCTGGGGTATGATGATATCTCATTGTGGTTTTAATTTGCATTTCTCTGATGATTAAGGATGTTGAGTATTTTTTTTCCTACAGCTGATGGCAATTTGTATGTCTTTTTTAAAGAAATGTGTATTCATATCCTTTGTCCACTTTTTTAAAATTATACTTTTAATTTCTGGATACATGTGCAGAACGTACAGGTTTGTTGCATAGGTATGCACGTGCCAGGGTAGTTTGCTGCACCCATCAACCCATCATCTACATTAGGTCTTTCTCCTAATGGTATCCCTCCCTTAGGCCCCTCCACCCTAACAGGTGCCAGTGAGTGATTTTCCCTCCCTGTGTTCATGTGTTCTCATTGTTCAACTCCCACTTATGACTGAGACATGCAGTGTTTGGTTTTCTGTTCTTGTGTTAGTTTGCTGAGAATGATGGTTTTCAGCTTTATTCATGTCCCTGCAAAGGACATGAACTCATCCATTTCTATGGCTGCATAGTATCCCATGGTGTATATGTGCAACACATTCTAGTTAGCAATTCTCTAACCTTTTTCAAGGTTCTTAGCTTCCGTGCATTGGGTTGGACTATGCTCCTTTAGCTAGAGGAGTTTGTTATTACCCACCTTCTAAAGCCTGCTTCTTTCAATTTGTCAAACTCATTCTCCGTCCAGTTTTGTTCCCTTGCTGGTGAGGTGTTGTGATCCTTTGGAGGAGAAGAGGCATCCTGGTTTTTCAAATTTTCAGCCGTTTTGTGCTGTTTTTTTCTCATCTTTGTGGGCTTATCTACCTTTGGCCTTTGATGTTGATCACCTTTGGATGGGGTTTCTGGGGCTTCTGTGTGGACATCTTTTTTGTTGACGTTGATGCTATCCCTTTCTGTTTGTTAGTTTTCCTTCTAATAGTCGGGCCCCTCTGCTGCAGGTCTACTGGAGTTTACTGGAGGCCCACTCCAGACCCTGTTTGCCCTGGGTATCACCAGCAGAGATTGCAGAACAGCAAAGATTGCTGCCTGTTCCTTCCTCTGGAAGCTTCATCCCAGAGGGGCACCTACAAGATTCCAGCTGGTGCTTTCCTGTACAAGTTGTCTGTTGCCCCCTGCTAGGAGGTGTCTTCCAGTCAGGAGGCATGGGGGTCAGGGACCCACTTAAGGAGGCAGTCTGTCCCTTAGCAGAGCTTGAGTGCTGTGCTGGGAGATCTGCTGCTCCCTTCAGAGCTGGCAGGCAGGAACGTTTAAGTCTGCTGACGCTGCACCCACAGCCACCCCTTTCTCCAGGTGCTCTGTCCCAGGAAGATGGGAGTTTTTTCTATAAGCCCTGACTGGGGCTGCTGCCTTTTCTTTCGGAGATGCCTTGCCCAGAGATGTGGAATCTAGAGAGGCGGTCTGTCTACAGAGGCTTTGCTGAGTTGCATTGGGCTCCACTGAGCACTTCCTGATGGCTTCGTGTACACAGTGAGGGGAAAGTCGAGCTAGCTCAAGCCTCAGTAATGGTGGACGCCCCTCCCCCACCAAGCTCGAGCATCCCAGGTCAACTTTAGACTGCTGTGCTGTCAGGAAGAATTTCAAGCCAGTGGATCTAGCTTGCTGGGCTTTATGATGGTGGGATCTGCTGAACAAGACCACATCTACCCTGGCTTCAGCCCCCTTTCCAGGGGGAATGAATGGTGCTGTCTCATTCCAGGCACCACTGGTGTATGAAAAAAACTCCTCCAGCTAGCTCGGTGCTGCCCAAAACAGCTGTCCAGTTTTGTGCTTGAACCCAGGGCACTGGTGGCGTAGGCACCAGAAGGAGTCTCCTGGTCTGTGGGTTGTGAAGACCATGAGAGAGCGAAGTATCTGGACCAGACTGCACCATTCCTTATGGCAGTCCCTCAGGGCTTTCCTTGGCTAAGGGAGGGAGTTCCCAGACGCCTTGCACTTCCCTGGTAAGGTGTTGCCCCACCCTGCTTCTGCTCACCTTTTGTGGGCTGCACCCACTGTCTAACCAGTCCCAATGAGGTGAGCCAGTTACCTCAGTTGGAAATGCAAAAATCACCTGCCTTCTGCATTGATCTCACTGGGAGCTGCAGACTGGAGCTGTTTCTATGTGGCTATCTTGCTAGCCACCCACTTCGTCCACTTTTTAATGGGATTTTTTTTCTTATTGTTGAGTTTCTTCTAGATTCTGGATATTTTTTTGTCCCTTGTTGGATGAATACTTTGCAAATATTTTTCTCCCATTCAACAGATTGTCTTTTCACTCCATTGATTGTTTGTTTTGTTGTACAAAAGCTCTGTAGTTTAATAAAGTCTCATTTGTATGTTTTTATTATAATTGTCTGTGCTTTGAGGACTTAGCCATGAAATCTTTACCTAGACCAATGTTTTCCCTATAGTTCTGGTCTACTACTTAAATGGCTCTGGGTCATGTTTAAGACTTTAATCCTTCTTGACTTAATTTTTTATGTGGAGAGAGAAAGAGGTCCAGTTTTATTCTTCTGCATACGAGTGTCCAATTTTTTTCAGAATCATTTATTGAAGAGGGTTTCCTTTCACCAGTGTAAGTTGGTACTTTGTCAAAAATCAGTTGGATGTAAGTAGGTGGATTTATTTCTAGACTCTCTATTCTTTTCCATTTGTCTATGTGTCATCTGTTTTGTTTTGTTTTGTTTTTTTACCAATGCCATGCTGTTTAGACACTATAGCTTTGTAATGTAATTTGAAGTCAGGTCATGCCTGAAATCATGCCTCCATCTTTGTCCTTTTTGCTTAGTATTGCTTTGGCTATTTGGGCTCTGTTTTGGTTCCATACAAATTTTAAGATTGTTTTCGCTAATTCTGTGTAAAATAGCCATATTTTGTTAGGGATTGCACTGAATCTGTAGATTGGTTTGGGTAATGTGGTAATATCAAATTCTTCCAATACATAAGCATGGGATGTTTTTCCAATTGTTTTGTTCTCTTAAATTTTTTTTTCAGTATTTTGTAGTTTTTCTGTAGAGATTTTTCACCTCAATTAAATTTATTCCCAAGTATTTTACTTTTTGTAGCTATCGTCAATGGGATTGCCTGCTTTCTTTCTTGGCTAGATCATTGTTGGTATATATAAACACTACTGATTTTTGTATGTTGATTTTGTATCCTAAAGTGTTACTTTATCAAGTGTAGAAATTTTTTACTAGAGTCTCTAGATTTTTTTAGATACAAGATCATATCCTCAGCAAGAGGGATGATTTGACTTTCTTGTTTCCAATTTGGATGCATTTATTTTCTTTCTTTTGCTTGGTTGCTCTGGCTAGCACTTCCAGTATTGTGTTGAATAGGAGTGGTGAAGGGGGCATCCTTGTTTTTTTTTTCATTTCTAGAAGTAAGGCTTTTAGCTTTTTCCCATTTGGTCTGATGTTGACCGTGGGCTTGTTATATATGATCTAATGTTTTTGAGGTATATTCCTTCTATACTAGTTTGTTGAGAGTTTTTATTACGAAAGGATGTTGAATTTTATCAAATTCTTTTTCTGCATCTATTCAGATGACCATATAATTTTTGTTTATTCTGTTGATGGGTTGTATCATGTGTATTGGTTTACATATGTTGAACCATCCTTCCATCCCTGGGATAAATCCCCACTTAATCATGGTGTATTATCTTTTGATGTGCTGTTGGATTTTGTTTGCTAGTATTTTGTTGAGAATTTTTGCATCTGTGTTCATCAGAAATATCAGCCTTTACTTTTCTTTTACTGTTTTGACTTTGCCAGATTTTGGTATCAAGGTAATTCTGACCTCATTAAATGGGTTAGGGATAGTTCTTTCCTCTTCAATTTTTTAGAATAATTTCAGGAGGGTTAATATTAGTTGTTCTTTATACACTTGGTAGAATCCATCTGTGGATGCATCTGGTCCTGAGTTTTCTTCTTTGGGAGACTGTTTATTACTGGTTCAATCTCACTACTTGTTATTGATCTGTTGAGCTTATCTATTTCTTCCTGCTTCAACTTTGACACAGAGTATATGTCAAGGGATTTATCCATTTTCCCTAAGTTTTCCAGTTTGTTAGAGTATAGAGGTTCATAATAGTCTCTGATGGTCTTTTGTATTTCTGTGGTAGCAGCTGTAATATCTCCTTTTTCATTTCTAATTTTGTTTATTTGGGTCTTTTCTCTTTTTTTTGATTTGTTTAGTGAGTTGTTTATAAATCTTGTTTATCTTTTCAAAAAACCCAAATTTTCATTTTGTTGATCTTTGTATTTTTTGAGTCTCTATTTTATTTAATTCTGCTCTTCTCTTAACTATTTCTTCTCTTTCTGCTAATTTTGGGTTTTGTTCATATTTTTCTAGTTCCTTGAAGTGCATTGTTATGTTGTTTATTTGAAATATTTATACTTTTTTCACATAGACATTTATTGCTATAAACTTCCTTCCTACTACTGCTTTTGCCTGTAGTTTTATGTATGTGTTGTTTTCATTTTCATTTGTTTCAAGAAATTTTTTGCTCTCCCCTAATTTATTTGTTGACTCAATGCCGTCTAGGAGCTTTTTATTTGATAACCATGGATTTTTACAGTTTGTAAATTTCTTCTTGCTATTGATTTCTAGTTTTATTTCATTTTGGTCTGAAATGATACTTGATATGAGTTCAATTTTTAAAAATTTGTTGAGACTTGTTTGTAGCCAGCATATGGTCTATCCTGAAGAGTGTTTCATGTACCTGTGGGAAGAATGTGCATTCTGTAACTGTTGGATGAAATGCTCTTTAATAGCTGTTAAGTCCATTTGGTCTAAGGACCAGTTTACCAGTTTAAATCCAATGTTGCTATGTTGATTTTCTGTCTAGATGGTATGTCTAATGCTGAGAGTGGAGTGTTAACATTCCCCATTATTATTGTGTTGGAATCTTTCTTTCCCTTTCTATCTAGTAATATTTGCTTTGTCAACTGTGTGTCCAGGATTGAGTGCATATATGCACTCAAAACTTACAAAACATTTTGTTTTCATATATGCACTGAATCCTGGAGCACATGGATTCATAAAGCCTGTGTGTGTATGTGTGTGTGTGTGTGTGTGTGTAAATTTATATCCTCTTGCTAGATTCATTAATTTACCATTATATAATGACCTTGTCTTTCTTTTTACTGTTTTTCACCTAAAGTGTGTTTTATCTAAGTATAACTACTCCTGTTTACTTTTAGCTTCCATTTGCATGTAATATCTTTATTATTCCCCTTTACTTTGTCTATATATGTCCTTAAAGGTAAAGTGCTTTTCTCGGAGGCAGCATACAGTTGGACCATGTCTTTAAAATTCATTCAGCCAGTCTATATTTTTAAATGGAGAATTTAGTTCACTTGCATTCAAGGTTATCAGTGATATGTGAGGTTTTGTTCTTGTCATATTGTTAACTGTTTTCTGGTTGTTTTGTATATTTTTTGTTCCTTTTGTTTTCTCTTATTGTTTCTTATTTTGATGTGGTGATTTTCTGTAGTGGTATCATTTGAGGCCTTTCCCTTCCTCATTTGTGTGTAGGGTTTACTAGTAAGTTTTATCCTTTGGTTTGTTTTCACGATGGTAAATACTATCATTTTGCTTTTAGGTTTAGGACTCGAGCATTTCTTGTAGGGCTCATCTAGTGGTGAAAAATTCTCTAGCATTTGCCTCTCTGAAAAAGACTTCATTTATGAGGGGAAATCATAAATTTCCCTTCATTTTTTTATATTATACTTTAAGTTCTGGGGTACATGTACAAACGTGCAGGTTTGTTATATAGGTATACATACATGTGCCATAGTGGTCTGCTGCATCCATCCCCCCCATTATCTACATTAGGTATTTAGCCCTCCCCAATCCCTGCATCCCCTGCTATCCCTCCCCTAACCCCCCCCACTCCCCCACAGGCCCCGGTGTGTGATTTTCCCCTCCTTGTGTCCATGTGTTCTCGTTGTTCAACACCCACTTGTGAGTGAGAACTTGTGGTGTTTGGTTTTCTGTTCCAGTGTCAGTTTGCTGAGGATGATGGTTTCCAGCCTCATCCATGTCCCTGCAAAGGACATGAACTCATCCTTTATTTTGTGGCTGCATAGTACTCCATGGTGTACATGTGCCCACATTTTCTTTATCCAGTTTATCATTGATGGGCATTTGGGTTGGTTCCAAGTCTTTGCTATTGTGAACATTGCCTCAATAAACATACGTGTGCATGTCTTTATAGTTGAATGTTTTATAATCCATTGGGTATATAACCAGTAATGGGACTGCTGGGTCAAATGATATATTCTAGTTCCAGATCCTTGAGGAATCGCCACACTGGCTTCCACAATGGTTGCACTAATTTACACTCCCATCAACAGTGTAAAAGCATTCCTATTTGTCCACATTCTCTCCAGCATGTGTTGTTTCCTGATTTTTTTAATGATTGTCATTCTAACTGGCCTGAGATGTTATCTCAATGTGGATTTGATTTGCACTTCTCTAATGAGCAGTGATGGTGAGCTTGTTTTCATATGATTGTCAGCTGCATAAATGTCTTCTTTTAAAAAGTGTCTGTTCATATCCTTCACCCACTTTTTGATGGGGTTGTTTGTTTTTCTCTTGTAAATTTGTTTAAGTTCTTTGTAGATTCTGGATATTAGCCCTTTGTCAGATGGGTAGATTGCAAATTTTTTCCCATTCTGTTGGTTGCCAGTTCACTCTTATGATTGTTTCTTTTGCTGTGCAGAAGCTCTTAAGTTTAGTTAGATCCCATTTGTCTATTTTGGCTTTTGTTGTCATTGCTTTTGATGTTTTAGTCATGAAGTCCTTGCCCATTCCTATGTCCTGAATGGTATTGCCTAGGTTTTCTTCTAGGGTTTTTATGGTATTAGGTCATGTTTAAATCTTTAATCCATGTTGAGTTAATTTTTCTATAAGGTGTAAGAAGGGAGGCAGTTTCAGCTTTCTGCACATCACTAGCCAGTTTTCCCAAGGCTGCTCATTAAATAGGGAATCCTTTCCCCATTGCTTGTTTCTGTCAGGTTTGTCAAAGATCACATGGTTGTAGATGTGTCGTGTTACTTCTGAGACCTCTGTTCTGTTCCATTGGTCTATATCTCTGTTTTGGTACACTATCGTACTGTTTTGATTACTGTAGCTTTGTAGTATAGTTTGAAATCACGTCACATGATGCCTCCAGCTTTGTTTTTGCCCTTTCTTTCTTTCTTTTTTCTTTCTTTCTTTCTTAATTTCTCTTTCCTATCTTCCTTCCTTTCTTTCCTTCTTTCTTTCTTTCTCTTTATTTTTCTCTTTCTTTCTTTTCTTTCTTTCTTTCTTTCCTCTTTCTTTTTTTCCTTTATTATTGTCTTAGCTATACAGGCTCTCTTTTGGTTGCATATGAAGTTTAAGTTGGTTTTTTTCCAATTCTGTGAAGAAAATCAATGGTAACTTGATGGGGGATAGCGTTGAATTTATAAATTACTTTGGGAAATGTGGCCATTTTCACAATACTGATTCTTGCAAACCATGAACATGGAATGTTTTTTCATCTGTTTGTGTCCTCTCTTATTTCCTTGAGCAGTGGTTTGTAATTCTCCTTGAAGAGGTCCTTCACATCCCTTGTTAGTTGTATTCCTAGGTATTTTGTTCCCTTTGTAGCAATTGTGAATCGGAATTGACTCATGATTTTGCTCTCTGTTTTTCTGTTTCTGGTGTATACTAAGGTTTGTGATTTTTGCACATTGATTTTGCATCCTGAGACTTTGCTAAAGTTGCTTATCGGCTTAAGGAGATTTAGGGCTGAGACGATGGGGTCTTCTAAATATACAATCATGTCATCTACAAATACAGCTAATTTGATTGCACTGTGGTCTGAGAGAATGTTATTATTTCAGTTCTTTTGCATTTGCTGAGGAGTGATTTACTTCCAGTTATGTGGTCAGTTTTAGAGTAAGTGTGATGTGGTGCTGAGAAGAATGTATATTCTGTGGATTTGAAGGGGAGAGTTCTGTAGATGTCTATTAGATCTGCTTGGTCCACATCTGAGTTCAAGTCTGGATTTCCTTGTTAATTTTGTCTTATTGATCTTTCTAATATTGACAGTGGAGGGTTAAAGTCTTCCACTATAATTGGGTGGAGTCTAAGTCTCTTTTTAGGCCATTAAGAACTTGCTTTATCCAAGATGGCTGAATAGGAACAGCTCCAGAGTGCAATTCCCAGCAAGAACAATGCAGAGGGTGAGTGACCACTGCATTTCCAAACAAATTTTGGCTGCCCACAGACCAGAAGAGATTCCCAGGCCAAAAAGCCCCACCAGTTTTCAGCACAGCGGTTTCAGCCGGTGCCAGGTTGGTGCATAGGAACTCACACACATCTGGGTGACCATTTCAACTGGCACCTGGAATGCTTGGGAGACAGAGCCACTCATTCAACTGAAAGGGAAGTGGCAGAGACAGGGAACGAGGTGATCTGGCTCAGTGAGTACCAATCACACAAAACAAGCAATCTGAAATGCTCTGGACTGAGAGTTTAGCAGCAAGTGCAGCTGAACCCAGCACGGTCAAGATCAGTTGGGGGAAGGGCAACCACCACTACTGAGGCAGTTCACACAGCACCTGATCAGAGCCTGCAGCAGCTCAGCAATGCCTCTGCTAGCAGACTATGAATAGACTACTCTGTGCTGAGCAGGGCATCTATGAAAAAAGGCAGCAGCATGACAGGAACTTATAAATAAAGCTGACCTTCCTAAGACAGAACACCTGGGAAAGAGACGATTATGAGTTCCGCTGCAGCAGACTTAAAAGTACCTGCCCAGCAGCTCTACATGGAACAACGGAGCTCCCAGCACGGCAATTGAGCTCCTTTAAAGGATAAGCTGTCTCCTCAAGCAGCTCCCCAATCCCCATATACCCAAAGAGACACCTCATAAAGGAGAGCTCAGGCTGACATCTGGTAGGTACACTTCTGGGACAAAGATAACAGAAAAAGAAACCAGCAGCAACCCTTATTGTTCGCAGCCTCCCACAGGTGATCCCCAGGCAAGCAGGGTCTGCAGTGGACCTCCAGCAGTCCTGCAGCAGAGGGCCCTTACTGTTAGAAGGAACACTAAGAAAAAGAAAGAAATCACTTCATCATCAACAAAAAGGATGTCCACTCAGAGACGCCATCTGAAAGTCACCAACTACAAAGACCACAGGTTGATAAAGCCACTAAGATAGGAAGAAACCAGCACAAAAAGGATGAAAACACAAAAACAAGAATGCCTCTCCTCCTTGAAAGGATCACAACACCTCACCAGCTAGGGATCAAAGATAGATGGAGAATGAATCTGATGAATTGACAGAAACAGGCTTCAGAAGGTGGGTAATAAGAAAACTTCTCAGAGCTAAAAGAACATGTGCTAACCCAATGCAAATAAACTAAGAACCTAGGAAAAAGGTTAGATGAGATGCTAACTAGAATAAACAGCTTAGAGAAAAAATATAAATGACTTGATGCAGTGGAAAAACACAGCACGAGAACTTCACAAAGCATACCCAAGTTTCAGTAGCCAAATTGATCAGCAGAAGAAAGGATATCTCAAAGATTGAAGATCAACTCAATGAAATAAAATGAGAAGGCAAGAACAGAGAAAAAAGAGTGAAAAGAAATGAACAAAGCCTCCAAGAAATATGGGATTATGTGAAAAGACCTAATCTATCTTTGATATTTGTATCTAAATGTCAAGGAGAGAATGAATCCAAGCTGGAAAACATCTTGAGAATATTATCCAAGAACTCCCCCAACCTAGCAAGCAAGGCGGCCATTTCAAGTCCAGGAAATGAAAGAACCCGCGATGATATTCCTCAAGAAGAGCAACCCCAAGGTACATGATCGTCAGATTCACCAGGGATTGAAATGAAGGAAAAATCCTAAGGGCAGCCAGAGAAAAAGGTAAGGTTACCCACAAAGGGAAGCCCATCAGTCTCACAGCAGATCTCTTGGCAGAAACCCTATAAGCAAAAAGTAGAGTGGGGGCCAATTATTCAACATCCTTAAAGAGAAGAACTTTCGACCTAGAATTTGGTATCCAGCCAAACTAAGCTTCATGAGTGAAAAAGAAAGAAAATCCCTTATGGACAAGCAATTGTTGAGAGACGTTGTCACCACCAGGCCTGCCTTACAAGAGGTCCTGAAAGAACCACTAAACATTGAAAGGAGCAACCAGTACCAGCCACTCCAAAAGATGTACCAAATGGTAAAGACGCATTGACACAATGAAAAACTACATCAACTAATGGGACAAAGCATCCAGCTAGCATCAAAATGGCAGGATCAAACTCAAACATAACAATTTTAACCTTAAATGTAAATGGGCTGAATGCCCAATCAAAAGACACAGACTGGCAAACTGGATAAAAAGTCAAGACCCATGAGTGTGCTGTCTTTAGGAAACCCATCTCACGTGCAAGGACACACATAGGCTAAAGAACTAAAAGGACTGGAGGAAGATTTTATCAAGCAAATGGAGAGCAAAAAACCAGGAGTTGCAATCCTAGTCTCTGCTAAAATGGCTTTAAACCAACAAAGATCAAAAGAGACAAAGAAGGGCATTACATAATGGTAAAAGGATCAATATAGTAAGCCAAGAGGTAACAATCCTAAATACATAAGCACCCAATACAGGAGTGCTCAGGTATATAAAGCTAGTTCTTAGTGGCCTACAAAGAGACTTAGACTCCCACACAATGATAGTGGGAGATTTTAACACTCCACTGTCACTATTAGACAGATAAACAAGACAGAAATTTATTCAGGGATATCCAGGACTTGAACTCAGATCTGGCACCAAGCAGACCTAATAGACAGCTACAGAGATGTCCAGACCCAAATGCCACAGAATATTCATCCTTCTCAGCACCTCATTGCGCCAATTCTAAAATTGACCATATAGTGGGAAGTAAATCACTCCTAGCAAATGCAAAATAACAGAAGTAGTAACAAACAGTCTTAGACAACAAGGCAATCAAATTAGAACTCAGGATTAATAACCTAACTGAACCACGCAGCTTAGTCGAAACTGAACAACTGGCTCCTGAATATCGACTCGGTAAACAATGAGATGAAGGCAGAAATAAAGATGTTCCTTGAAATCAAAATGAATCGAAAGCAAAACGTACCAGAATCTCTAAGAACATTTAAAGCAGTGTCTAGAGGGAAATTGATAGCAATTAAATGCCCGCATGAGAGGCCAAGGAAAGATCTAAATCGACACTGTATCGTCAATATTGAAAGAGCTAGAGGAGCAAGATAAAAAAAAACCGTAAAAGCTAGCAGAAGACAAGAAATAACGAGAGATTAAAGACAAAACTGAAGGAGATAGAGACACAAAAAACCCTTCAAAAAATGAATAAATCCAGGAGGTGGCATTTTGGAAAGATCAACAAAATAGACCACTAGCCAAATTAATAAAAAAGGAAAGGGAGAAGAATCAAATAGATGCAATGAAAAGTGGTAAAGGGGATATCACCACTATTCCACAGAAATACAAACCATAATCAGAGATTACTACAAACAACTCAATGCACATAAACAAGTAAACCTGGAAGAAATGGATAAACTTCCTCGACACTTACACCCTCCCAAGCCCTAAACCAGGAAGAAGTCAAAACCTTGAATGGACCAATAACAAGGGCTGAAGTTGAGACAAGCAATTAATAGCCTTCCAACCAAAGAATTTAGGGTCCAGATGGGTTCACAGCAGAATTCTACCAGACGTACAAAGAAGGAACTGGTACCATTCCTTCTGAAATTATTCCAAACAATACAGAAAGAGGGAATCCTTCCCGAATGATTTTATGAGACCAACATCATCCTGATACCAAAACCCAGCAGATACTCAATAAAAAAAGAAAATTTCAGGCCAATATCCATGATGAATATAGATGCAAAACTATTAAATAAATACTGGCAAACCAATTGCAATAGCACATCAAAAAGCTTATCAATCTTGATCAAGTAGGCTTCATTCCAGGGATGAATGCTGGTTCAACATATGCAAGTCTATAAACGTAATCCACCACATAAACAGAACCAAAGACAAAAACCACATGATTATCTCAATAGATGCAGAGAAGGCCTTTGGCAAAATTCAACAGCCCTTTATGCTAAAAACTCTCAATAAACTAGGCCATCGAAGGAACATATCTCAAAACCATAAACGCTATTTACAACAAACCTACAGGCAGTATCAAACTGAATGGGAAAAAAAAAACTGGAAGCATTCCTTTTGAAATCCAGCACTGGACAAGGATGCCCCTCTCTCCCCACTTCTATTCAGTATGGTATTGGAAGTTCTAGCCAGAGCAATTAGGCAAGAAAAATAATAATAAAGTGTATTCAATTAGGAAAAGAAAAGTCAGATTGTCTCTATATGCAGACGACATGATTGTATATTTAGAAGGCCCTATCATCTCAGCCCAAAATCTCCTGAAACTGATAAGCAAGTTCAGCAAGGTCTCAGGATACAAAATCAATGTGCAGAAATCACAAGCATTTCTATACACCAATAAAAGACTAACAGAGAGCCAAATCATGAGTAAACTCCATTCACAATTGCTGCAAAGAGAATAAAATACCTTGGAAGTACAACTAACAAAGGATGTAAACAACCTCTTCAAGGAGAACTGCACACCACTGCTCATGGAAAATAAGAAAGAGGGGCACAAACAGATGGAGAAACATTCCATGCTCATGTTTAGGAAGAATCAATATCATGAAAATGGCCATACTGACGAAAATAATTTATAGATTCAATGCTATCCCCATCAAGCTACCAGTGATCGTCTTCACAGAACTGGAAAAACCACCTTAACCTTCATATGAAACCAAAAGAGAGCCCACATAGCCAAGGCAATCCTAAGCAAAAAGAACAAAGCCGGAGGCATCACACTACCTGATTTCAAACTATACTGCAATGTTACAGTAATCAAAACAGCATGATACTGGTACCAAAACAGAGATATAGACCAACGGAACAGAACAGAGTCCCTGCAGGCAACACCATACATGTACAACCCTATGATCTTTGACAAACTTCACAAAAACAAGCAATGGGGAAAGGATTCCCTGTTCAATAAATGGTGTTGGGAAAAGTGGCTAGCAGTGTGCAGAAAGCAAAAACTGGACCCCTTCCTGACACCGTACACTAAAATTAACTCCAGATGGATTAAAGACCTAAACATAAGACCTAACACCATAAAAACCATAGAAGAAAACCTAGGCAAAACCATTTAGGACACTAGGCATAGGCAAGGACTTCATGACTAAAACACCAAAAGCATTGGCAACAAAAGCCAAAATAGACGATTGGGACCTAATTAAACTCCAGAGCTTCTGTACAGCAAAATAAACAATCATTAGAGTGAACCAGCAACCAACAGAATGGGAAAAAAATTTGTGCAATCTACCCATCTGACAAAGGGCTAATATCCAGAATCTACAAAGAACTAAAACAGATTTACCTACAAGCCACAAGCCAGAAGAAAGTGGGGGCCAATATTCAACATCCTTAAAGTTCTTTTCTTTAAGGATGTTGAGTATTAGCCCCACTCTTCTGGCTTGTAGGTTTCTGCTGAGAGATCTGCTGTGAGTCTGATAGGCTTCCCCTTGTGGGTAACCTAACCTTCTCTCTGGCTGCTCGTAGTATTTTCTCCTCATTTCAACCCTGGTAAATCTAATGATTATGTGCCTTGGGGTTGCTCTTTTGAGGATTATCTTTGTGGTGTTCTCTGTATTACCTGGAGTTGAGTATTGTCCTGCCTTGCTAGGCTGGGAAAGTTTTCCTGGATAATATCCTGAAGAATATTTTCCAGCTTGGATTCATTCTCTTTGTCACATTCAGGTACACCTATCAAACATAGATTAGGTCTTTTCACATAGTCCCATATTTCTTGGAGACTTTGCTCATTCCTTTTACCCTTTTTTCTCTAATCTTGTCTTCTCGTTTTATTTCGTTAAGTTGGTCTCGACCTCTGAAATCCTTTCTTCTGCTTGATCAATTCGACTGTTAAAACTTGTGCATACTTCGTGAAGTTCTCATATTGTGTTTTTCAGCTCCATTAATTCACTTATATTCCTCTTTAAATTGTCTGTTCTCGTTAGCATTTCATCGAACTTTTCAAGGTTCTTAGTTTCTTTACATTGGGTTAGAACATGTTCTTTAGCTCACAGAAGTTTCTTATTATCCACCTTCTGAAGCCTGATTCTATCAATTCCTCGCATTCATTCTCTATCAGGCCTTGTTCCCTTGATGATGAGGAACTGCAATCCTCTGTAGGAGGAGAGGCATTCTGTTTTTGGGTGTTTTCATCCTTTTTGTGCTGGTTTCTTCCCATCTTTGTGGATTTATCCACCTGTCGTCTGTGTAATTGCTGACTTTCAGATTAGGTCTCTGAGTGGACGTCCAGCTTGGTGGTGGTAAAGTTTTTTCTGTTTCTTAGTTTTCCTTTGGCGGACGCCCCTCCCCCACAGAGCTGGACCTTCCTGGGTTCAGCTGTACTTGCTGTGAAACTCTCAATCCCCAGCAGTTCCAATTGCTGTTTTGTTTTGTTTTTTTTTTTGGGGGGGGCCAGCCTTCCCCTGCGGTGACCCACTACGCCGGCCAAACAGCAGCGTTAGGATCCGTGGCGCTTTTCTGCCTGGGAATCTCCTGGTCTGGTTCCCCCACTTCAGTCCGCTTTTCAATCAGCTGAATGGGAGACTCTGCCTTCCCGGAGCTCCAACGCCAACTAAAAGGGCACTCAGTCCCGTATACTCCGGACTGAGAACCGCCGCACCGGGGCACCTGCAAAACGGCCACGCCGGCCAAAAGAGTCGCGCTGGTGACCTGTGGGGCTCCTCCGCTGGGAATCTCCTGGTCCGTGGGCAATAAAAATTCGTCTGTAGCGCTTTCAGTGGGAGCTACAATCCTGAGCTGCTGGTAATCGGCCATCTTGGATCTCTCTCCTTACCTGATTCCTTAATGATCATCATTCTAACTGGCGTGAGATGGTATCTCAATGTTGTTTTGATTTGCATTCTCTCTAATGACCAGGGATGATGAGTTTTTTTTGATATGTTTGTTGGCTGCTTAAATGTCTTCTTTTGAGAAGTATCTATTCATATCCTTCACCCACTTTTTGATGGGGTTGTTTTTTTCTTGTAAATTTGTTTAAGTTCTTTGTAGATTCTGGATATTAGCCCTTTGTCAGATGGGTAGATTGCAAAATTTTTTCCCATTCTGTTGGTTGCCAGTTCACTCTTAGGATTGTTTCTTTTGTTGTGCAGAAGCTCTTAAGTTTAGTTAGATCTCATATGTCTATTTTGACTTTTGTTGCCATTGCTTTTGGTGTTTTAGTCATGAAGTCCTTGCCCATTCCTATGTCCTGAATGGTATTGCCTAGGTTTTCTTCGAGGGTTTTTATGGTGTTAGGTCTTATGTTTAAATCTTTAATCCATGTTGAGTTAATTTTTCTATAAGGTGTAAGGAAGGGATACAGTTTCAGCTTTCTGCATATGGCTAGCCAGTTTTTCCAACATCATTTATTAAATAGGGAATCCTTTCTTCATTGCTTGTTTTTTTTGTTGTTGTTTTTTTTTCAGGTTTGTCAAAGTTCAAACAATTGTAGATGTGTGGCATTATTTCTGAGGCCTCTGTTCTGTTCCATTGGTCTATATATCTGTTTTGGTACCAGTGCCATGCTTTTTTATTATTGTAGGCTTGTAGTGTAGTTTGAAGTCAGGGTAGTGTGATGCCTCCAGCTTGGTCTTTTTTTTTTCCCCTCCTTAGGATTGTATTGGCAATGTGGGCTGTTTTTAGTTCCATATGAAGTTTAAGGTGGTTTGTTCCAATTCTGTGAAGAAAGTCAATGATATCTTGATGGGGAATAGCAATGAATCTATAAATTACTACAAACATCTCTATGTAAATAAACCAGTAAATCTAGAAGAAATGGATAAATTTCTGGACACTTGTACTCTATAAGACTAAACCAAGAAGAAGTTGAATACCTCAATAGACCAATAACAAGGTCTGAAATTAAGGTAGCAATTAATAGCCTACCAACCAAAGAAAGTCCAGGACCAGATGGGTTCACAGCTGAATTCTGCTAGAGGTACAAAGAGGGGCTGGCACCATTCCTTCTGAAATTATTCCAAAGAATAGAAAAGAGATCATCCTCCCTAACTCATTTTATGAGACCAACATCATCCTGATACCAAAACCTGGCAAAGACACAACTATAAAAGAAAATTTTAGGCCAACATCCGTGATGAACATTGATGGGAAAATCCTCAGTAAAATACTGGCAAACTGAATGCAACAGCACATCAAAAAGTTTATTTATCACAATCAAGTCAGCTCATCCCTGGGATGCAAGGCTGGTTCAACATATGAAAATCTATAAATGTAATCCATCACATAAACCAAAGACAAAAACCACATGATTATCTCAATAGATGCAGAGAAGGCCTTCGAGAAAATTCAACAGCATTTTATGCTAAAAACTCTCAATAAACTAGGTATCAGTGGAACATATCTCAAAATGTAAAGAGCTATTTATGATGAACCCACAGCCAGTATCATACTGAATGGGCTAAAACTGGAAGCATTCCCTTTGAAAACTGGCACAAGACAAGGATGCCCTCTCTCACCACTGCTATTCAACATAGTATTGGAAGTTTTGGCTAGGGCAGTTAGGCAAGAAAAAGAAATAAAGGATATTCAATTAGGAAAAGAGGAATTCAAATTAATTATTTGCAGACGACATGATTGTATATTTAGAAGACCCCATCATCTCAATGCAAAATCTCCTTAAGATGATAAGCAACTTCAGCAAAGTCTCAGGATACAAAATCAATGTGTAGAAATCACAGGCATTCCTATACACCAGTGATAGACAAACAGAGAGTCAAATCATGAGTGAACTCCCATTCACAATTGCTACAAAGAGAATAAAATACCTAGGAATACAACTGAGAAGGGATATGAAGGACCTCTTCAAGGAGAACTACAAACCACTGCTCAAGGAAATAAGAGAGGACACAAACAGATGGAAAAACATTCCATGCTCATGGTTAGGAAGAATCAATATCATGAAAATGGCCAATCTGCCCAAGGAAGTTTGAAAACTTTTGTTTTATGTCCACAGGTAATTCGCAGGTTTGTTATATAGGTAAATTGCATGTGATGGGGAGTTTGGTGTATACTGATTATTTCATCACTCAGGTAATAAATATGGTACTCAAAAGATAGTTTTTCAATCCTCACCCTCCTCCTAACCTCCACCCTCAAGTAGGCCACAGTGTCCATTGTTCCCCTTCTTTGTCCATGTGTACTCAGTGTTAGCTCCCATGCTATAAGTGATAACATTAGTTTTCTGTTCCTGTGTTAGTTTGCCTAGGATAATGGCCTCCACTCCATTCATGTTGCTGCTGGAGACATGATCTCATTCCTTTTTTATGGCTGCATAGTAGAGTGTTGTCCCCTCCCTGTGTCCATGTGTTCTTGTTGTTCAGCTTTCACTTATAAGTGAGAAGATGCAATGTTGAGTTTTCTGTTCCTGTGTTAGTTTGCTGAGGATAATGGCTTTAGCTCATCCCTGTCTCTGCAAAGGACATGATCTCATTCCTTTTTCTATGGCTGCATAGTATTCCATGGTGTATATGTACCACATTTTATTTGTCCATATACCATTGATGGACATTTAAGTTGATTCCATGTCTTTGCTATTGTGAATAGTGCTGCAGTAAACATCATGTGCATGTGCTCCTTATGGTAGAATGATTTATATTCCATTGGATATATAACAATAATGGGATTGCTGGGTTAAATGGGTAGTTCTCTTTTAAATTCTTTGAAGAATCACCAAACTGCTTTCTACAATGGCTGACCTAATTGACATTCTCACTAGTAGTGTATAAACATTCCCTTTTCTCTGCAACGTTGCCAGCATCTGTCATTTTTTGACTTTTAGTAATAGCCATTCTGACTGGTGTGAGATAGTGTCTCATTTTGGTTTTAATTTATTCTTTTTTTTTTTTGAGACAGGAATCTCACTTTTTGCCCAGGCTGGTGTACCATGGTGCAATCTCAGCTCACTGCAATCTCTGCCTCCTGGGTTTAAGCAATTCTCATGCCTCAGCCTCCCAAGTGTCTGGCATGCACCACCACTCTCAGCTAATTTTTTAAATTGTTGCTAGGGATGGGGTTTCACCATGTTGCCCAGCCTGGTCTCAAACTCCTGAGCTCAGGCAATTCACCTGCCTTGTCCTCTAAAGTGCTAGGATTAAGTAGTGAGCCACTGTACCAGCCTTAATTTACTTTTTTCTAATGATTTGGTGATGTTTAGCATTTTTTTAATGTGCAGTTTGGCCACTTGTGTGTCTTCTTTTGAAAAGTGTCTGTTAGTGTCTTTGCCCACTTTTAATGAGATTTTCTATTTTGCTTATTAATTTAAGTGTCTATATCTACTCGATATTAGCTTGTGAGATGCATGGCTCCAAATATTTGCTTCCATTGTGTGTGTTGTGTGTTTACTCTGTTGATAGTTTCTTTTGTGTGTAGAAGCTCGTTAGTTTAATTAGGTCCATTTGTAAATTGTCATTGTATTGCAATGCTTTTGATGTGTTCATTATGAATTCCTTCACTGGACCTTGTGTCCAGAATGGTTATTTCTTAGGTTATATCTGTAGGCGGGGGTTTGTAACTTTAGGCTTTACATTTATAAGTCTTGAAACCATCTTGAGTTGATTTTGCATATGGCATAAGGAAGGGGTGCCAGTTTCAATATTCTGCATATGGCTAGTGAGTTATACCAGCACCATTTATTGAATAGGGAATCCTTTTGCCATTGCTTGTTTTTGTCAGTTTCATTGAAGATCAGATGGTTGTGGGTGCAGCAACTTTTACTTCTGGGCTCTCCATTATTGTTCCATTGGTCTATATATCTCTTGTTTGTGCCAGTACCATGCTCCTTGGTTACAGTAGTCTTGTAGTATAGTTTGAGAAGTCGAGTAATGTGTTTCCTCCAGCTTTGATCTTTTCTTACAATTGCTTTGGCTAGTACGGCTCTTTTTTGGTTTCATCCGAATTTTAGAATATATTGTTGTCTAATTATTTGAAGAAATGTCACTTGGTGGTTTGAATAGGAAATAGACTAATGGAGGTGCACTCTGTAAAATGCTTGTGGGTAGTATGAGCCATTTTAACGATATTGATTCTTCTCTATCCATGAGCATGGAATGTCTTCCATTTGTTGGTGTAGCTGTGATTTATTTTGAGCATGTCTTGTAGTGCTCATTGTGGATATGTTTTACCTTCCAGGTTAGCTGTATTCCCAGGTATTTTATTTCTTCTTGTGGCTATTGTGAATGGGATTGCACTCTCGTTTTGGCTCTGGGCTTAGATGTTGGTTGTATGTGAGAAATGCTCTAATTTTTGTGTGTTGAGTTTTGTATCCTGAAACTTTGCTGAAGTGCTGATTTACTTTAAATCAGATCGTAGGAGGTGTTTACAGAGGCTGTGGGGTTTCTAGGTATAAGAATCATATAATCTACAAACAGATAGTTTGACTACCTCGTTCCTGTCTGGATGCTTTATACCTCTTACTCTTGCCTGATACTCTCGCCCAGAATCCCAGTGCTATGTTGAATGGGGGCTGCAGTACGAGTGGACATCCCTTGTCTTGTTCTGGTTCTCAAGGGGAATGCTTTGGCTTGTTTCAGTCAGTATGATGTGGGTGTGGGTTTGTCATAGAGGACTGTTAACTATTTTGAGGTATGTTCCTCAAGACAGCTAGTTTGAACATGAACAAATGCTAAATTTCTCAAAAGCCTTTCTGCATCTATTGAAAATGATCACTTAGTTCTTTGTTTTTAGTTCTGTTTATGTAATGAATCACATTTATTGATTTGCACATGTTGAAACTTAAACTTGCATTACAGGAGTAAAGTCTATTTGATTGAAGTGGATTAGCTTGTTATTGTGCTGCTGGATTTGGTTTGCTCATTTTTCTTTCTTTCTTTGAACCTTGCTTACTTTCTTTGACTTTCGACAGCCTATTGTGATTTTTCTGTATGTGGATTTCTTTGTGTGTTATCATGCTTAGGGTTCTTGAGTTCCTTGGATGTGTAAATTAATATTTTTGTAGAACTTTGGGGAAAATCTTAGACAATTATGTCTCAAATCTTTCATCTGTCCCTTTTTTGTCTCTCTGCTTTTCTTGGACTTACGGTAATTCATATGTTACTATATACAATGATTTTGTCTCCTTCCAAAATTCATATGTTGAACTAATAACCTTCTATATCTAGGAGTAACCTTACTTGAAGATAAGGTCTTTACAGTGGTGATAAATTAAAATGAGATCATTAACTTATATTCTTATAAAAAGGGAACATTTGGGAGACAGATGCATGGGAGAGGGGAAACGATGGGAGACACAGGGAGAAGATGGCTATCCACAAGCCAAGGAAGAGGTGTGGAACATATCTTCTCTCACAGCCCTTAGAAGGGAGCAACATCTAACACATGGTCTCAGACTTCTCACTCCAGAACTGTGAGATAATGTGTTGTCTGATGGTTAAGCCTACCCAGTTTGTGGCACTTTGTTATGGTAGTCCTAGTAAACTAATACAGTTTGTTGTGTTAGTGGTATCCACAGGTCTCTGTAGCTCTGTTAATTTTTCTCTGTTCTATCTCTACAGATCAAGTCGTCTGTATTAATCTATCCTTAAGCTTGTTGATTTTCTTTTTGTAGATCAATCTGTGTAGTCTCCCTAGTGAACTTTTCATTTCAGGATTACTATATATTTCAATTCCAAAGTTTACATTTGATTCATCTTCTTTTCTTTTCTTATTTTTGATTGTACTTTAGGTTCTGGGGTACATGTGCAGATCATGCAGGATTGTTGCATAGGTACACACGTGGCAATTTGATTTGCTGCCTCCATCCCCGGTCACCTACATCTGGCATTTCTATGTTATCCATCCCCGACCTCCACACCCCTGCTGTCCCTCCCTTGGCCCCCGCTAACAGACCCCAGTGTGTGATGCTCCCCCTCCCTGTGTCCATGTGTTCTCATTGTTCAACACCCACCTATGAGTGAGAACATGCAGTGTTTGATTTTCTGTTCTTCTGTCAGTTTGCTGAGAATGATGGTTTCCAGATTCATCCATGTCCCTACAAAGGACATGAACTCATCGTTTTTATGGCTGCATAGTATTCCATGGTGTATATGTGCCACATTTTCCTTGTCCAGTCAATCGTCGATGGACATTTGTGTTGGTTCCAGGTCTTTGCTGTTGTAAACAGTGCTGCTATGAACATACGTGTGTATGTGTCTTTATAATAGAATCATCTATAATCCTTTGGGCATATACCCAGTAATGGGATTGCTGAATCAAATGGAATTTCTATTTCTAGGTCCTTGAGGAAGCGCCACACTGTCTTCCACAATGGTTGAACTAATTTACACTCCCACCAACAGTGTAAAAGTGTTCCTATTTCTCCACATCCTCTCCAGCATCTGCAGTCTCCAGATTTTTTTAATGATTGCCAATCTGATTGGCGTGAGATGGTATCTCAATGTGGTTTTGATTTGCATTTCTCTAATGACCAGTGATGATTAGCATTTTTTCATATGTTTGTTGGCCTCATATATTTCTTCTTTTGAAAAGTGTCTGTTCATATCCTTCACCCACTTTTGGATGGGTTTGGTTCTTTTTTTTCTGGTAGATCTATTTTAGTTCTTTGTAGATTCTGGATATTAGCCCTTTGTCAGATGGGTAGATTGCAAAAATTTTTTTCCCATTCTATTGGTTGCTAGGTTCACTCTAATGATTGTTTCTTTTGCTGTACAGAAGCTCTGGAGTTTAATTAGGTCACATTCTGTCTATTTTGACTTTTGTTACCAGTGCTTTTGGTATTTTAAGTAATGAAGTCCTTGCCTACGCCTATGTCCTGAATGGTTTTGCCTAGGTTTTCTTCTATGGTTTTTATGGTGTTAGGTCTTATGTTTAAGTCTTTAATCCATCTGGAGTTAATTTTAGTGTACGGTGTAGGAAGGAGTCCAGTTTCTGCTTTCTGCACATGTCTAGCCAGTTTTTTCAACACCATTTATTGAACAGGGGAATCCTTTCCCCCGTTGCCTGTTTTTGTCAGGTTTGTCAAAGATTAGATGGTTGTAGATGTGTGGCATTGCCTCCAAGGCCTCTGTCCTGTTCCATTGGTCTATATCTCTGTTTTGGTACCAGTACCATGCTGTTTTGATTGCTGTAGCCTTGTAGTATAGTTTGAAATCAGGTAGCGTGATGCCTCCAGCTTTGTTCTTTTGCTTAGGATTGTTTGGCTATGTGGGCCCTTTTGGTTCCATATAAAGGTTAAGGTGGTTTTTTCCAGTTCTGTGAAGAAGGTCATTGGTAGCTTGATGGGGATAGCATTGAATCTATAAATTACTTTGAGCAGTATGGCCATTTTCATGATATTGATTCTTCCTAAACATGAGCATGGAATGTTTTTCCATCTGTTTGTATCCACTCTTATTTCCTTGAGCAGTGGTTTATAGTTCTCCTTGAAGAGGTCCTTTACATCCTTTGTTAGTTGCATTCCTAGGTATTTTATTCTCTTTGCAGCAATTGTGAATGGGAGTTTGCTCATGATTTGGCTCTCTGTTAGTCTCTTATTGGTGTATAGAAATGCTTGTGGTTTCTGCACATCGATTTTGTATCCTGAGACTTTGCTGAAGTTGCTTATCAGTTTCAGGAGATTTTGGGCTGAGATGATGGGGTCTTCTAAACATACAATCATGTCATCTGCAAATAGAGACAATTTGACTTCCTCCTTTCCTAATTGAATACCCTTTATTTTTTTTTCTTGCCTAATTGCTCTGGCTAGAACTTCCAATACTATATTGAATAGGAGTGGTGAGAGAGAGGGCATCCTTGTCTAGTGCCAGATTTCAAAGGGAATGCTTCCAGTTTTTACTCATTCAGTATGATATTGACTGTAGGTTTGTCATAAATAACATTTATTATTTTGAGATATGTTCCTTCATTTTTTAAAAAATAATATGTCTCTTTATTGATGTTCTGTGTGCTAATTGTCCTCCTAGTTTCCTTTAATTCGTTAAACATGGTTCTGTGAGCATATTTTTTCATCTTTGTCTGCTATGTGCAACATCTGAGTCCCTCAGAAATAGTTTTTGTTGATTGCTATTCCCCCATGTATAGATTACATATTCTTTTTATTCTTATGTTTAATATTTTTAAGGAAAACTAAACATTTTACATATTACCTCTGTATCAGCATTGTTTAGTGGTCAGTTAATGGTTGTTCAGAAATTGCAATTAAAATCTTTAACCAGTAAGACTAAGTTTCTACCCTTTGTCAGTGGATCTGCATGTAGGATGGGAAACAAATTCAAAGTTTAGGGTTTATAAGCCTGTCTCACTCTTACTTTCTGTGTGGACAAGGCCTCATATTCTTCCAGGGACAAGTGCATATCTAGGATCCACTTTGACCTTTCCTAAGCAAGTGTGCAGTTTTTAAATATGTGTAGTCTGCCAAACCCCCAGTGACAAGTGAGAACTTTTCAAGGCCTACTTTGGCTATCTCATTACCTAGATATCCCTATTGAATTTCTTGCTGGCCTTCTGGCCTATGGCTCTCTACAACCATTATGGAGATTTTAGGCTAGCTGTGATATTGGCCTTTCTCGATTGCCTTCCACAGATGTTGCTATTGTTTTCAGCAATGCCACTGGATATGGGTTTTATTGTGATTTTCTACAAATGATGGCAGCACCCTCCATCAATGGAGATTTCAATTTTTAGGGCTTCCACTGCACATTTAAAATGACCATGCCACAGAACTGGTGGAAGGAATGGGAATGACTCCAGGTTAAAATGCCATAAATTCCTACAATTCTTACTCAAGATTCAATAGTTTTTCTTAATTAATACTTCTTAATTTGTTGTATGATTCTGTTGGTTTCCAGAGTCATGAAGGGGTTGTTTTTGGCAACTTTGTCCAGTTTATTTTTGCATTTTTTAAAATTTATTTTACTTTTGGTGCATACTATATCTGTGCATTTCTCCATGTTATCCCTCCCCACCCTCCCTCCCTCTCCCCCTCCGTTGTCTCTCTCCTACCCCTGCAACCCTCCCCTGTGTGTGATGCTCCTCTCCCTGAGTCCACGTGTTCTCGTTGTTCAACACCCACCTATGAGTGAGACATACGGTGCTTGGCTTTCTGTTCTTGGGTGAGTTTGCTGAGAATGATGGTTTCCAAATTCATCCAAGTTTGCATTTTGAATAATTTTGATGAACTCCTCACTCAGTCATCATTTTAGGCATCTATTATGGGTGATTTTTTTTTTCCAGTTGGATAGCTTGTTCTGTTTGATTTTGTAATTTGAGATAAATAGACATTTGGGATTTCAAGTTCTTAGTTTGATACTCTGTGCTGCACAAAAAGTATAGGCAAAATTGTTTTATTTCTATTCCTAATGTAGTCATTATATTCAGATGTAACTGCCAGTCATTCAGGAAGTTAAATACTCTAGCCATTAGCTTGCAGCCTTCTACGGAGATATTTCTTGCTAATAGGCTAGAGATATCTGACTAGCCTGTACAATTACTCGGCTCAATTCCGCTGCTGGCTGTGCCCCAGACACTTTAGCAATTTATTCTCCAACAAACATGGTTGCTTCGATGTATCCAACTTGTTCGTTAATCAAAATCTTTTCATCCCTTGGTGTACTGCTTCAGCATGTGAAGATTTAAGAACAATTTCTCTCCGTCGTCCGCTTGTCCACGCCTCACTGAAAATAAAAGCTTATATACTCGATATGAACTCGACCCGACATAAAATAAAATCGCCTCCGACATCCTTGGTCCGACAACCTACACGTGGCTGGCGTCCGAAGAAGTTCGATCTATAGGTCCAAAATCAATAAAGACATTCAAATCAAAACCAATTCGAAATGGTTTTCAAAAGGAAGAACGTTCTGTAGAGGTCGAGGACATCCATCCGGGCCTGCTCTTGCAAGCGCTCCCACCATCGTCGATTCCCCGTCCGCATCCGTCCGCTCTAACCTCAAATCGCCATTTAACGGAAAATCGTCCAATCGCTTTGTATCGCACTGCGCCAAGTATTGCTTCCTTCGGTCCCAAACAAAGCTTTGCCATATTGCTTGTTGTGTCTTGCCTTATCCTCCATGCTTGCGACATCCATTGTCACCTTCTGTCCTCCTCGCTACAAAGTGGTGCCCATGTAGTGGACTAATCCTTCGGCAGTAGCTTATGGCTTCTGTCCTAGTTCAGCATTGCTAAAACCTCCCTTATTCAGTAAAGAAATCCTTCTGAACATGACACCTACCTATTAAAAAATATCTGACACCAAATAATTATCATAACAACATCCATCTTATCTCCTTCAAATAATAGCACACGTCAACAATATAACTCGAAGGTCTCACCCAGAAAAGAAAACCTCGATCGTCGTCTAGGTAACCAATTAACAAACCCGTCCATATCGTACGCTTCACCTTTAAAATAACTTCATCTCTTCGTCGAACACCATGCATCCAAATAACCTATGGCTCAGCTTCTTTCAAAGGCATTAACTCGCATTGCTATATCCGAAGATTTTGCTAGCTACTCGTCCAGTAAGTACTTCTCCGGTTCCGACAATGACCCTCGTTTCGAAGCAACCCCGACTCGGGCTACGCTCCTACAGTATACCCACGACATCTATACACTGTCCGAAGGGTTGCTTGCCGACAAAGGCAATGCCGGGCCACGCGATGATGCGTCTCCTGCCCATCTACCTCACCCGATTTCAGCAGCAACCAAAGGCTTCCTCCGAACCGACAGTCCGGTGATCCCATTTCAGATCGTATTCTGCTCCGACATTGCAACACCTATTCACCTGCGCCAGTAAAGTCCGTCAATTCGTCGACGATGGCGAGCCGCACCTTCTACAAGCAAGTATAATCGTAGTCCTCGAATACCTTACTTGGCCTATATGGGAATACAAATGTATCCAATAATCTGTTGTGGGCTGTCGATCGGAATCAAACTCACTGCCATACTTGAGTAATGACATTCAAACATCTTCACACACGTGTCTGAACACGCCTCATTGTCCCTGGCCTCAAAACACTTCAACTTCAGGCCTGTCGCACTGAATATCGGCATAATACTTCTGACTGTTTCTGGTGTTATGGATACTGGAACAGGTGCAGCTCAAACAAACATCCCTGTCGAAATGCAAAGGACATCACTACACTTAAGTTACTGGATCAACCTACTCCGGCATAAAACTTCCCTTCAAACTTGTGCCTGCTTTTCCGCTGCCACAAAGCCCCATACACCACTGTGGTCGTCCTGATGAAGCTAGCGCTATGCATCCTGACATTGTCGCCGAGGACAGCAATTCACTGGCTTTCAATTCCAAACCTCGCAGCCCTTCCTCTCGCGCATCGTAAACATGAACACTGTCTGTGCAGTGATTTATCTAGCTTCATCGATACAATCCTAGCTCATCAATCCTATCAAACAACTTGTGCTTTGGACCTATGCTATTTGCCTGATGTCTTATGCGTAGCTTCGTCGCAGCTCGCACCTTTTCCTCCGATCCAGTTTGTACTGCGCTGTATTGAAATTACTGTGACGCGCATTCGATATCCACTGCGGCTAATGCATTTTGCCATATTCTGAATCCTGGTACCTCAATCCACTTCTCCTCAGATGCTCTTAAGCAATGGACTTGGCCTACTACACAATTGTACCATCGTGGTCAGCCCATTGATCATCCGCTGTGGCATCAGCTCGGGCAAAGATTCAAGCACGTTCTCCCTGACTTCGGGCTCGATTGGCTTGATGATCTAACTGACTGGGCTGTTGCTTGGCCTTGCTACAATTCGTTGAGTTCGATGCTACACGAAGTCCACTCGTATCTCCTGCTCGGGATATAGCTAACTAAAGACCCAGGCTACTATGCTTCTAAAACCGTACATTGTTTCTCCGAGGCGCGCACCTTCCATCAACTATTCAAACAAAACAAAACATCGTAACGGGTCCTGATCAAAAATCACTGCCTTCGGCATACCCGAACCCTGTCGTGGGGGCTTGCACTCCGGTACCCAATCACCTTGTCCTGGACACAAACTACATCAGCACAAACTCTCCTCCCTTCTTTATGTCTTCCACAAAGAAGTAATGGGACCTCTTGATGCGCGTGCAATGACCTGCGAATCCGACTAGCTATTCCACCACTTCCCTCATGTTGTTTATAACCAATACATTGCACATATACCTATTGGCATATGCTTCGAAGGATCAAAACGATCGGTTATATCAACATAACAATACAGGTGGTATCGGTGTGTGTGTAAGCCTTCAAAAATTCTGAAGGTGGGAGTCTAAGTCTCTTAGTAAGTCATTAAGAACTTGCTTTATATATCTGGGTGCTCCTGTATTTGGTGCGTATATATTCAGGATCGTTAGCTCTTCTTGTTGCATTGATCCTTTTGCCATTATGTAATGTCCTTCTTTGTCTCTTTTGATCTTGTTGTTTAAAGTCTATTTTATCAGAGATGAAAATTGCAACTCCTGCTTTTTTTTTGCTCTCCATTTGCTTGGTAAATCTCTCCTCCATCCCTTTATTTTGAGCCTTTGTGTACTCTTTGCATGTGAGATGGGTTTCCAGGATACAGCACACCCACAGGTTTTGGCTTTTTATCCAGTTTGCCAGTCTATGTCTTTTGATTGGGGCATTTAGCCCATTTACATTTAGGGTTAATATTGTTATGTGTGAATTTGATCCTGCCATTTTGATGCTAGCTGGCTGTTTTGCCGGTTAGTTGATGCAGTTCTTCATTGTGTTGATACTCTTTACCATTTGGTATGTTTTTGGAGTGGCTGGTACTGGTTGTTCCTTTCTATGTTTAGTGCCTCTTTCAGGAGCTCTTGTAAAGCAGGCCTGGTGGTGATGAAATCTCTGAGTACTTTGCTTGTTTACAAAGGATTTTATTTTTCCTTCATTTATGAAGCTTAGTTTGGCTGGATATGAAATTCTGGGTTGCAATTCTTTTCTTTAAGGATGTTGAATATTGGCCCCCACTCTCTTCTGGCTTGTAGGGTTTCTGCTGAGAGATCTGCTGTGAGTCTGATGGGCTTCCCTTTGTGTGTAACCCGACCTTTCTCTCTGGCTGCCCTTAGCATTTTCTACTTCAATTCAACCCTGGTGAATCTGACAATTATGTGCCTTGGGGTTGCTCTTCTTGAGGAATATCTTTGTGGTGGTCTCTGTATTTCCTGGACTTGAATATTGGCCTGCTTTGCTAGGTTGCTGGAAGTTCTCCTGGATGATAACCTAACGAGTATTTTCCAACTTGGATTCATTCTCTCCGTCACATTCAGGTACACCTATCAAACGTAGATTAGGTCTTTTTCACAAAATCCCATATTTCTTGGAGACTTTGTTCATTCCTTTTTACCCTTTTTTCTCTACTCCTGCCTTCTCATTTTATTTCATTGAGTTGATCTTCGACCTCTGATATCCTTTCTTCTGCTTGGTCAATTCGGCTGTTGAAACTTGTGTATGCTTCGTGAAGTTCTTGTGTTGCATTTTTCAGCTCCATCAATTCACTTATATTCCTCTCTAAGTTGGTTATTCTCATTAGCATTTCATCAAATCTTTTTCAAGGTTCTTAGTTTCTTTGCATTGGGTTAGAACATGTTCTTTTTAGCTCACAGAAGTTTCTTATTACCCACCTTCTGAAGCCTGATTCTATCATTTCATCATAGTGGGAGACTTGAACACCCCATTGTCAATATTAGACAGATCAACGAGACAGAAAATTAGCAAGGATATCCAGGACTTGAACTCAGACCTGGACCAAGCAAACCTAATAGACATTTACAGAACTCTCCACCCCAAATCCACAGAATATACATTCTTCTCAGCACCACATCACACCTACTCTAAAACTGACCACATAATTGGAAGTAAATCACTCCTCAGCAAATGCAAAAGAACGGAAATCATAAAACAGTCTCTCAGACCACACTGCAATCAAGTTAGAACTCAGAATTCAGAAACTAACTCAGAACTGCACAGCTTCATGGAAACTGAACAACTGGCTCTTGAATGTTGATTGGATAAACAATGAAATGAAGGCAGAAATAAAGATGTTCTTCGAAACCAACAAGAATGAAGACACAACATACCAGAATCTCTGGGACACATTTAAAGCAGTCTCTAGAGGAAAATATATAGCAATAAATGCCCACATGAGAAGCAAGGAGAGATCTAAAATTGACACCCTATCATCAAAATTGAAAGAGCTAGAGGAGCAAGATCAAAAAAACTCAAAACCTAGCAGAAGACAAGAAATAACTAAGATCAGACCAGAACTGAAGGAGATAGAGACACAAAAAAAACCTTCAAAAAATCAATAAATCCAGGAGCTGGTTTTTGAAAAGGTCAACAAAATAGACCACTAGCCAGATTAATAAAAAAGAAAAGAGAAAATAATCAAATAGATGCTATAAAAAATGATAAAGTGGATATCACCACAGATTCCACAGAAATACAAACCATCATCAGAGATTATTACAAACAACTCTATGCACATAAACTAGTAAACCTGGAAGAAATGGATAAATTCCTGACACTTGCATCCTCCCAAGCCTAAAGCAGGAAGAAGTAGAAACCCTGAATAGACCAATAAAAGGTCTGAAGTTGAGGCAGCAATTAAGAGCCTACCATCCAAAAAAAGCCCAGGTCCAGATGGGTTCACAGCCGAACTCTACCAGACATACAGAGAGGAGCTGGTACCATTCCTTCTGAAACTATTCCAAGCAATCCAAAGAGAGGGAATCCTTCCCAAATCATTTTATGAGACCAACATCATCCTGGTACCAAAACCCGGCAGAGACTCAGCAAGGAAAGAAAACTTCAGGCCAATATCCATGATGAACATAGATGCAAAAATCTTCAATAAAATACTGGCAGACCGATTGCAACAGCACATCAAAAGCTTATCCAACATGATCAAGTAGGATTCATCCCGGGGATGCAAGGCTAGTTCAACATAAGCAAATCTATAAACATAATTCACCACATAAACAGAACCAAAGACAAAAACCACATGATTATCTCAACTGATGCAGAGAAGACCTTTGGCAAAATTCAACAGCCCTTTATGCCAAAAACCCTCAATAAACTAGGTATTGACAGAACGTATCTCAAAACGATAAAAGCTATTTACGACAAACCAGCAGCCAATATCATACTGAATGGGCAAAAACTAGAAGCATTCCCTTTGAAATCTGGCACTAGACAAGGATGTCCTCTCTCACCACTCCTATTCAATATAGTACTGGAAGTTCTAGCCAGAACAATCAGGCAAGAAAAAGAAATAAAGGGTATTCAAATAGGAAAGGAGGAAGTCAAATTGTCTCTATTTGTGGATAACATGATTTTATATCTAGAAGACCCCATCGTCTCAGCCTAAAATCTCCTGAAACTGTTAAGCAACTTCAGCAAAGTCTCAGGATACAAAATCAATGTGCAAAAATCACAAGCATTCCTATACACCAATATCAGACTTAAAGACAGCCAAATCAAGAACGAACTGCCATTCACAATTGCTACAAAGAGAATTAAATACCTAGTAATACAACTAACAAGGAACGTAAAGGACCTCTTCAAGGAAAACTACAAACCACTGCTCAAGGAAATAAGAGAGGACACAAACAGATGGAGAAACATTCCATGTTCATGGCTAGGAAGAATCAATATTGTGAAAATGGCCACACTGCCCAAAGTAATTTACAGATTCAACGCTATCCCTATCAAGCTACCAATGACCTTCTTTGCAGAACTGGAAAAAACCACCTTAAACTTCATATGGAACCAAAAGAGAGCCCGCATAGCCAAGTCAATTCTAAGCAAAAAGAACAAAGCGGGAGGCATCACACTACCAGACTTCAAACTATACTACAAGGCTACAGTAATCAAAACAGCATGGTACTGGTACCAAAACAGAGATATAGACCAATGGAACAGAAACAGAGGCCTCCGAGGCAACACAACACATCTACAACCATCTGATCTTTGACAAACCTGGCAAAAACAAGCAATGTGGAAAGGATTCCCTGTTTAATAAATGGTGTTGGGAAAACTGGCTAGCCATGTGCAGAAAGCAGAAACTGGACCCCTTCCTGACACCTTACACTAAAATTAACTCCAGATGGATTAAAGACTTAAATATAAGACCTAACACCATCAAAACCCAAGAAGAAAATCTAGGCAAAACCATTCAGGACATAGGCGTAGGCAAGGACTTCATGACCAAAACACCAAAAGCATTGGCAACAAAAGCCAAAATAGACAAATGGGACCTAATCAAACTCCACAGCTTCTGCACGGCAAAAGGAACAGTCATTAGAGTGAATCGGCAACCAACAGAATGGGAAAAAATTTTTGCAGTCTACCCATCTGACAAAGGGCTGATATCCAGAATCTACAAAGAACTAAAACAGATTTACAAGAAAAAAACAAACAAGCCCATTCAAAAGTGTGCGAAGGATATGAACAAACACTTTACAAAAGAAGACATACATGAAGCCAACAAACATGAAAAAATGCTCATCATCACTGGTCATTAGAGAAATGCAAATCAAAACTACATTGAGATACCATCTCACGCCAGTTAGAATGGCAATCATTAAAAAATCTGGAGACAACAGATGCTGGAGAGGATGTGGAGAAATAGGAACACTTTTACACTGTTGGTGGGAATGTAAATTAGTTCAACCATTGTGGAAGACAGTGTGGCGATTCCTCAAGGACCTAGAAATAGAAATTCCATTTGAACAAGCAATGCCATTACTGGGTATATATCCAAAGGATTATAAATTGTTCTACTATAAGGACACATGCACACGAATGTTCATAGCAGCACAGTTTACAATAGCAAAGACCTGGAACCAACCCAAATGCCCATCGATGATAGACTGGACAGGGAAAATGTGGCACATACACACCATGGAATATTATGCAGCCATCAAAAACGATGAATTCATGTCCTTTGTAGGGACATGGATGAACCTGGAACCATCATTCTCAGCAAACTGACACAAGAATGGAAAATCAAACACCGCATATTCTCACTCATAGGTGGGTGTTGAACAATGAGAACACATGGACACAGGGATTGGAGCATCACACACTGGGGTCTGTTGGGGGAAATAGGGAATGACAGCAGGGGGTGGGGAGTTGGGGAGAGATAGCATGGGGAGAAATGCAGAAAGCAAAATCACACTGCCATGTGTGTACCTATGCAACAATCTTGCATGTTCTTCACATGTACCCCAAAACCTAAAATGCAATAAAAAATATATATTAAAAAAAATTCTGAAGGTGACAACACTAGGCCTATCTGTCCATGATCAACTGGAAGTAAGTAGTGGCTTTGATTTTTGGACACATCTGTTCACCCCTCTCTCTACAACATATTGTCTGTTATACTTGACTTATTTATGTTACTTGCCTAGCTCTTGTGAACATTTAATTTTGAGTCCTTGAAAAATAGGAACATTCTTTTAATTCACGTAATCCAACATATTATTTTGCTGGCTGTGATGGAGAAAATGGTATAGACCCTGCTCTCTCATTTGAACTTTTTATTGTAATAAGGTAACCAGACATTAGCCAAGCAATCACAGAAATAAAAACAAACAAATAATTACAAGTTGTAATAATTGCATTGAAAAATAAAAGGATCTATGAGAAACTAACAAGGGTGTTAATCTTCTTTTCTCTATCTACACCAATTCCTTTGGTAGTCTCATCCAGTCTCCTGACTTTAAATACTAACTATGGAACAACTTGCAAATTTGTATCTCCAGCTTATATCTCTCCCCTGAACTCAAGACTCATGTATCCAGCTGCCTTTCTGATATTTCCACCTAAAAATCTAACAGACATTTCAAATTTAACAGATCCAAAACTAAAGTTCTAATAATCTGTTTTTCCAAACTTTCTCCAGCAGTCTTCCCCATTCTTTCAGTTTTTTCAGTCCAAATACCTTGGGTTATCATTCATTCCTTGATATGGTTTGGCTGTTTTCCCCCCATCTGCAATCTCATCTTGAATTGTAGTCCCCATGTGTCAGAGGAGGGACCTGATGAAAAGTGACTGAATCATGGGGGTAGACTTCCTCTCTTGCTGTTCTCATAATTGTGAGTAAATTCTCATGAGATCTGATGGCCTAAAAGTGTGGAAACTTCTGCTTCTGCTCTCTGTCTCCTGCCACCGTGTAAGGTGGGGATTGTTTCCCTTTCACCTTCTGCCATCATTGTAAGTTTCATGAGGCCTGGTAGCCATACAGAATTGTAAGTCAATTAAACCTCCTTTCTTTATAAATCACCCAGTCTCAGGCATTTCTTTATAGCAGTGTGAAAATGGACTATACAGGAAATTGGTACCAGGAGAGTGGGGTATTGCTATAAAGATAACTGAAAATGTGGAAGTGACTTTGGAACTGGGTAACAGGCAGAGGTTGGAACAGTTGGAAGGGTTGAGAAACAGACAGGAAGATGTGGGAAATTTTGGAATTCCTAGAACTTATTGAATGGTTTTGACCAAAATGCTGATAGTGATTCAGACAATGAAATCCAGCCTCAGGTTATCTCAGATGGAGATGAGGAAATTACTGGGACCTGGAGTAAAGGCCACTCTTGCTATGCTTTAGCAAAGAGACTGGCAGCATTGTGCTCCTGCCCTAGAGACCTGTGGAACTTTGAACTTGAGGGAGATGATTTAGGGTATCTAGAGGAAGAAATTTCTAAGCAGCAAAGTGTTCAAGATGTAACCTGGCTGTTCCTAACAGCATAGTGTTATATGTACCTGGCTGTTCCTAACAGCATACTGTCATGTGCATTCACAAAGAAATGATCTGAAATTGGAACTTATATTTAAAAAGGAAGCACAGCATAAAACTTTGGCAAATTTTTAGCCTGGATATGTGATAGAAAAAAAAACCACACCTTTTCCAGGAAAAAAAGCCCGCTCCAAAATTTGCATAAGCAAAGAGAAGCCAAATGTTAATAGTCAAGACAATGGAGAAATGTCTTCAGAGCATTTCAGAGACCTTTTAGGCAGCCCCCACTCATCATAGGCACAGAGGCCTAGGAGGAAAAAAAATGGTTTCATGGGCCAGGCCCAGGATCCCCCTGCTCTGTGCAGCCTTGGAAAATGGTGCCTGCATCCCAGCCCCTCCAGCTCCAGCTGTAGCTTAAAGGGGCCATGGTACATTGCTTCCAAGGATGCAAACCCCAAGCCTTGGTAGCTTCCATGTGGTGTTGGGCCTGCAGGTGCACAGAAGGTGAGAATTGAGGTTTGGGAACCTCCACTTAGATTTCAGAGGATATATGGAAACACCTGGATGTATAGGCAGAAGTCTGCTGCAGGGGCGGAGGCCCTCATGGAAAACCTCTACTAGGACATTTCAGAGAGGAAATGTGAGGTTGGAGGCCCCACACACAGAGTCCACACTCTGGCACTGCCTAGTGGAGCCATGAGAAGAGGACCATCATCCTCCAGACCCCAGGATGTTAGATCCACCAACTGCTTGCACCATGCACCTGCAAAAGCCAGAGGCACTCAATGCCAGCTTGTGAACACAGCCTTGGGGGGGCTGCACCTTGCAGAGCTACAGAGATAGAACTGCTCAAGGCCATAGGAGCCCACTGCTTGCATCAGTGTGCCCTAGATGTGAGAAATTGAGTCAAAGGAGATTATTTTGGTCTTTAAGATTTAGTGACTGCCCTTCTGGGGTTTTGAATGTGTGGGGGCCTGGAGCCCCTTCATTTTGACCAATTTCTCCCATTTGGAATGGGAACATTTACCCAATGCCTGTACCCCTGTTATATCTTGGAAGTGACTAACTGTTTTGATTTTATGGGCTCATAGTGGAAGGAACTTGCCTTGTCTTAGACGAGATTCTGAACTTGGACTTTTGAGTTAGTTCTTAAGAGTTAAGACTTTCGGGGCTGTTGGGAAGGCATGATTGGTTTTGAAATGTGAAGAGGACATGAGATTTGGGAGAGGCCAATGGTGGAATGATATGGTCTTGGCTCTGTGTCCCCACCAAAATCTCATGTTTAATTGCTAATCCACAATGTTGGAGGAGGGGTCTGGTGGGAAGTGATTGAATCATGGGGGTGGATTCCCCCTTTGCTGTTCTCGTGATCGTGAGTGAGTTCTCATGAGATCTAATGGTTTAAAAGTGTGGCACTTGCCCCCACTCCTGCCATCATGTAAGACATGCCTTGCTTTTCCTTCACCTTCCACCATGATTTTAAGATTCCTGAGGCCTCCCCAACCATGTAGAACTATGAGCCAATTAAATGTCTTTCTTTATAAATTACCCAGTTTCAGGTAGTCCTTTATAGCAGTGTGAAAATGAACTAATACAGTCCTCTTTATCTCACACCCCATACTCAATTCATCAGCAAATCCTGTTGTTTGTGCCTTCAAAAAAACAGAGACTCTGACCCTTTTCACCACCTTCACTGCTACCGCCTTAGTGTAAGTCACTATCATTTCTTGCCTGGATTACTTCAATAAATCCAGTACTGCAATGGCCTACTAACAGGTATCTCTCCTTTCCTTGGCCCCTTTACAATTTATTCTCAATACAGCAGCCAGAACAGTTCATTTAACATGTGTCATCATGTTACCTATTAGTTTTAAAACCCTACAATGGTTCATCATTTCTATCAGATTAATAAGTAAAGTTTTTGTGTATTAGCTTACAAGGCCCTACATGATCTGACCTGCCTATTCATTCCTACTTTTCTTATTTTATTTCCTATTATTTTACTTCTTGCTTAGTGAGCTCTAGCCACATTGGTGTTTTTTGTTCGATTGTTTTGTTTTTGCTGTTTTTTGTTCTTTTGGCCACAACAAATGTAATCACAGATTAGAACCTTTGCATTGGCTATCCCCTCAGCCTAGCCCACTTTACCCCAGATATCCTCATGAGTAACTTCTCCTTTGATCAAATGTCATATATCTTAATGAGGCCTACCCTGACCACCATGTTTCAAAGTCTAACTTCCAACACACTGCTTTATCCTGCTATTTTTTTATAGCTTACTATATATGACTTATGTTTATATTTAATTATCTACCTTCTTCCACTAGAAGATCAGCTTTACGAAAGCAAGACTTTTTGTCTTCTTTGTTCACTGGTATATCCTTAGTATGTAAAACAGTGTTTAGCACAAAGTAGACACCCAGCAAATATTTGTTCAAATGATTAATTAATTAGAGTGTCAGGGAAGGTTTCTCGATGCACTGATATTTAATCTGAGACCCAAGAAATGAGCAAGAAGAACGAAGGGGAGAGCATGTTAAACAGAGAAGGCAATATATGTGATGGTCCTGACATAGGTGGAGCAAGATAGATAGATTATGTAACTCCCTGAGTGCAATTATAAAGAGATTACTCAAGCCTTTGCTTCCCCTCGAGGAGCTCATAGCAAATGAGGTAAGAAAAGTAATTAAAGAAATGATTGTCATACATGTTTTCAGTGCACTAATAAGGTTATGCACAGAGACCTGTGAAAACACTGAATAGGGAGCTACTAACTCTTCCTAAGGGAGCTGGGAATATTTTTCAAAGGTGACATCTGAGCTAGGTCTCAGGCTGGAAAGTGGCATGATGAAAGTGTTTTAAGAAGATTAATCTGGCAATAGTATAGAAAATGGATTGGAATATGGTTGGACTGAAGGCAAGGAAACCTTCTAGTCTATGGCAATAGGCCAGGTATGAGGTGATGAAGGAATCTATAGGAATGGAAAGAGAAGGACAAATATGAAAGACATTTGGAAGGAAAAATTGACAGGAGCTAAATGCACTCTTGGCGTTAAGCCTTTCAGGAGGTAATGCTTCTTCCTTAGTAATAACTGTGAGAAGATTCAGACTGACCTGTTATGTAATTGCCTATTCTGACTAGAATTTCTAGCTATGGCTGTTCTCCAAAAGTGTCTGTTATTATGATTGATACTTGCTGGACCTTAATTTACATTAAGATGACTTTAGACTCTAAAGGTTGGGCAGCTCTCAAAAACATGATTTTGACTATGAAACAGCAAATTATTCTATTAAAGGAGAAAAAGATGAAAACCATGAGGCCACATAGGAAGTTTTACAATGAGCTCATAGTTGTTGTGTTTTTTTTTCAAAGATAATATATAGGAAATAGGGAAAAGGGCACAAATGCAAGGATAAATATAACTGGTGACACGTGCCTAAAGTGTTAGTATTTGGAAGGGTAAGGCCCAAAATGACCTCAGGCTTATAGAAATGCATATTTGTAAAGACAACAAGAACAATGTTTTAACTCTACTCTCAGAAAGAAAGAGTACATTTGTCTTGGAATGGGTAAATTATAACTCAGTTGATATTACTAAACTACTCTCATTCATCAAAGGCATTAAGGAAAATAGGAAAGGTGCTTTAAGATTGGATTTATATAAATATATTACTGAATCTAACAAAGAAAATGGGGAGTCTTTAGTCTTCTAATCAGTGGGCTAAATGTCTCTTAAGTTAGCTTGTAAAACAAATTTTCAAATAAGTGAGTACTTAAAAAATTACAGTTATCAACAAAGCCATTCAACACAAACCTGGTTTCTATTTCTGACAAGGCTATTAGAGATAGTTTATGGAAATATGGCAGACATAATTATATATCTTAAATGAATGAATGAAATTTCAGCAAGACTAACAAGTCATTTATGATAACCTTCTGGACAAGATAATATGGGTTAGAAAATTAATATAATTATGTATTTATTAATTAAATCATCATATTAAGAGTGCTGATTAACAGATCATAGGCAAAGAATGAATTTTTTGATGGCCTGCTGTGTACCCTACCTTTGGATTGGCCCAGTCAGTATTATTTACTTAAGTGACAATCTTAACTAAGATGTCTTAAACAGACATTAAGATTAAGCAGACATTTTAGATTTTAAGAGGCTATGATGCTGGAAGAAGAACAATTCAATTTTCACAAACATTTGCGGAGTTCTACTAAGTACTAGGAACCATGCTAGATGTTAGGGTATCAAAATGAATGAGACATATAGGCCTTCCTATTGAGGAACATCAAGCATTATTAGGGGGAAAGACATATAAATATATCATTTCAACATAATATATTAAGAAGGAAGACACATAAACAGAATATTATAAGAGAACAAAAAAAAAGCTACCAGTTTATTCTGGGAGTTTAGAGAAGACTTCTTTTTTAAAAAATATATTTTATTGCACTTTTGATTCTGGGGTACATGTGCAGAACATGCAGGATTATTGCATAGGTACATACATGGCAATGTGTTTTGCTGCCTCCATCCCCCCATCACCTATATCTGGCATCTCTCCCCATGCTATCCCTCCCCCAGCCTTAGACTTCTTAGATGAGATGATATCTAGGCTGATTCTTAAAAGATGAATAAAAGGTAGAGTAGGAACGGAAGGGCTTCCAGTATGAAGAAAGAGCATGAACATGAATTTCTTCAAATATGAAAGAACATGGCAAATCTGGGGAGTAAGCAATAAAGTACAAGGAGGTAATAGCAGGAAGTTAGGCTGAGAGGTAGCTCAGAACCAGGTAGTACAAGGCATTACATAAGGACATTGGATTTTATATTGAAAGGCCTAGGGAGACATTCAAATGGAGTGGCACACTGACATATTTTACTTAACTCTTCCTACAGTGTGCAAAAACTTTAAAGGGAGGGCAAGAGTAACTAGGTCATTTAGGATGCTATTGCCGTCTTTAAGTGAGAAATAATAATGGACCTGGACGGGCATGTTGGCAAGTAAAGATATAATACCGTGGCCCAAATTTGAGAATCATTTAAGATATAAAAGTTATCATGACTTGATAATTGGTTATGGGGGGAAAACTTTTTTAATGAGATATCAAATTTGAATCACTGATTTTTTAGTTATGCAACTGGTTGAATGAGACTAGAATTTACTGTGAGGAGGAACTCTGTGGGAGGAGACAATTTAGGTGTAAGGGAGATCAAGATGTCATTAAAGGGTTCTTCAGGAGGATAGGAATATTTTTGGTTGCTGATATATTTTCAGTACCTTTAACAGTGTCTGGCACCTAATATGTGTAAAGGTCTGATATATTTGCAATAGAAGTCCTAGAAGAAAAGAGGGAATGGTACAGAAGCAATGTTTGAAGATAGGATGATGAGGAGTTTTCAAAAGTAATGAAAGCATTGCATTATTTTTCTATTGCTGCATATCAAATTACAAACTTAGTGGTTTAAAACAACATCCACGTATTATCTAATAGTTCTATAGGTCAAAAGTCCAGGTATGGCATGACCGAGTTCTCTGGTCGCAGTATTAAAGGCTGAAGTCACAATGTTGGCCAGGCTGCATTCCCTTTCTGGAGGCTATGGCTAAGAATCCACATGTAGCCTCATTCATGTTGGCTGAATTCAGTTAATTGTAGCCATAGGACTTAAGTCCCTGTTTCATTGTCATATGTCAGCTGTGAGTCACTCTCATCTCCTAGAGACTGCCTGCCTTATTTGCCACGTAGCTGTGTCTGTCTTCAAAACCAGTGAAAAATCTTTCTGGCATCAACTCTCTTCTTGCTTCAAGTCTCTTTCACTAAGAAAGACCTGTCTCTTTAAAGGATTCCTGGATTAGGTCATTCCAACCAAGGACCATTGCCCTTTCTTAAAGTCAGCTGTCCCATATACATAACCTAATAATGCAAGTGAAACCTTATATTCATAGTCCCTCTCACACTCCAGGGGAAAGGATTTTACAGCAGCAAGTGTGACTTGAGGTCATCTTAGAAATCTGCCTATCACAAGCATCAGTTCGTGGGTTCAAAAGTTATTATAACCCAAAGCAGAATAAGTGAAAGAAGAAAACCCCTCATGTAGGTGTATTTTAGTAAGACCTCCAAATAATAATAATAATAATAAAATAAAGAAAACAGTCTTAAAAGCATTTGGAGAAAAAAAAAGTATTACCTTACAAGGAATAGCAATTAGATTGGCTTTGACTTTTCAACAGAAACAACATGAAGATAATAGAATTACATTTTCAAAATGCTGAGAAAAGTAACTGCCAACCTAAAATTTTATCTGGTGAATTCTATATACAGCCTTTTAAAATGGAAGTAAAATAGCTGTTTTTAGATGGTCCACAATGTAGGGAACCTGTCACCAAAAACCAAAGGAAATACTAAGGATCTTCAGTCAGAAATAAACTGATCCTAAATGAAATCTTGGAAATAGATAATGAAGTACAGGGGAGAGGTTAAATATGTGGGTAGATCTGAATGTCCATTGATCATATTTTAAAAAAATAGTAATATATTGGCAAACAAGGTAGTGCATGCCTGTAGTCCCAGCTACTCGAGAGGCTGAGGTGAGGATCTTGAGCCCAAGAGTTTGAGGTTGCAGTGTGCCATGATCATGCCATTGCACTCCAGTCTGGGTGATAAAATGAGACTCTGAATCTATAAATGAATGAATGAAAGAGCAACTCTGAATCTATAAGTGAATGAAGGAAGGAATACATAAATTAAATAGTAATATGTGGCACCCATGTGTGTGTATGCAATTAAAATACACAATAATAGCACTTGAGGGAGGAGGATAAATGCAGTTAACATAAACTCTCTAATTTCCGTTATACTTTAATAAGTCAAATATATATTATTATTCATAGAATAATCAATAAAAACAGTAAAAGAATGTATAACAATTAAAGGAGAAAATTGAATAATGCAAATTACTATTAGTACAAAACAAAGCAAGGAGAGAAAAGATAACAGAATAGGTAAGACAAACAGAAAGTAAATAGTGATATAGTAGAGTTAAACATATCAGTAATTGTAGTAAATGTAAATGGACTGAATACATCAGTTAAATGACAAAGATTATTAGAATGTTTAAAAAATACAAAATTTATGTCTTGTTTATAAGAAACATATAAAATGTAAAGATATAGGAAGTTTAAAAGTAAAAGGATGGAGAGGAGTCAAGATGGCCGAATAGACACAACTCCGGTGCACAACACCCAGCAAGAGAGACGGAGAAATCCAGAGATCTCCTGGCTCCAACTGAGGTACCAGGTGCATTTCAATGAGTATGGTCCGACAGTGAGCAAAGCCCAGGCAGGGCAGACCGAGGGAAGAGAGGGGTGCCGCTTCACCCAGAAAGTGCATCTGACCGGTGAGTTGGAGGCTCCCCTCTGGCACTCCAGTCCAGTATACAGTGCTTCCCCAAAGCCTCAGCAATGCACAGAACAGGGGATCTTAGCCAGTCAAGCACCGGGAATTACAAGCACAGAGTTGAATAATAATCCAGGACGGTGTCCCAGATTGGCACACAGATCTAAGCAAATGCATAAGCCCATAAGCCAGCTGGGAGAGCCTGCAGACTGAGCTATCACCTCCTCCCCCTGCCCAGAGAGAGGGAGCTGAACACAGGAAGACAGATGAAGCACCTGGGTGGGCCACTCCCCCATGACCAGAGAGAGGGAGCTGAAAGTGGGGAGACAGGCGGTGCAGCTGGGTGGGTCCCTACCTTCCCCCACAAACCCCAGATGGCTGAAGCACTAACTCTAGCAGGTTATGCAGCCAGTGCCACAGTCTGAGCTGAACGCTGAATGATCCAGCCCTGTAGAGGAAAGACATAACCAACCATTAAAGGGGTGGGACTAGGCTTCATGTTTTAACAAAAAACACAGGAAGCCTACATAGCAACACATGGTGATCTTGACCACCCAGCACTGCCTCCAGATCAGCAGAAGAAGTGGACCTAATCTCCTAGTGTAAACAAGAAAGACACAGGCAGCTTACCTAGCAACTTGAAGGAGTCCCTAGAAACCCAGTAGCACCTTGACAGGCAGACAAATGACCTCATCAAGCAGCCTCCCTGAGATCACAGCCAGGTAAATCCATGAAGATGGGGGAAAAAAAACAGTGCAAAAAAGATGAAGCCATCAAAGACCATTACACCTTTTCTCCTTCAAGAGATCACAACTCCTTGACAACACGGGAACACAACATGACTGAGAAAGACTGTGGCAACTGGACAGAAACAGGCTTCAGAAGGTGGATAATAACAAAATTTTCTGAGCTAAAGGAAAACGTTCTAACTCAATGCAAAGAAACCAAAAACCTTGAAAAAATGTTAGACGAAATGCTAACTAGAATAACCAGCTTAGAGAAGAACATAAACGACTTGATGGAGTTGAAAAACACAGCACGAGAACTACATGAAGCAAACACAAGTTTTATTAGCCGACTGATCAAGCAGAAGAAAGGATATCAGAGATTGAAGATCAACTCAATGAAATAAAAAGAGATGGCAAGACAAGAGAACAAAGAGTGAAAAGAAACAAACAAAGCCTCCAAGAAATATGGGATTATGTGAAAAGACCTAATCTACGCTTGATCAGTGTACCTGAATATGACGGGGAGAATGAATTCAAGCTGGAAAACACACTCCAGGATATTATCCAGGAGAACTTCCCAAGCCTACCAAGGCAGTCCAACATTCAAATCCAAGAAATACAGAGAACTCCACAAAGATATTCCTCAAGAAGAGCAACCCCAACGCACATAATCGTCAGATTCACCAGGGTTGAAATGAAGGAAAAAATGATAAGCACAGCCAGAAAGAAAGGTCAGATCACCCACAGAGGGAAACCAATCAGGCTCGCAGCGAATCTCTCAGCAAGAAACCCTACAAGCCAGAAAAGAGTGGGAGCCAATATTCGACATCCTTAAAGAAAAGAACTTTCAACCCAGAATCTCATATCCAGCCAAGCTAAGCTTCATAGTTGAAGACGAAATAAAATCCTTTACAGACAAGCAATTACTGAGAGATTTCATCACCACCAGACCTACCCTACAAGAGCTCCTGAAAGAAACACTAAGCATGGAAAGGAACAAGTACTAGCCACTGCAAATCACACCAAATGGAAAAGACCAAAAATGCAATGAAGAAAATGAGTCAACTAACGGGCAAGAAAACCAGCCAGTAACAAAATGGCAGGATCAAATTCACACATAACAATATTAACATTGAATGTAAATGGCCTAAACACCCCAATCACAAGACACAGACTGACAAACTGGATAAAAAGTCGAGACCCATCAGTGTGCTGTATTCAGGAAACCCCTCTCACATCCAAAGACACACATAGACTCAAAGGGATGGAAGAAGATTTGGAGATGGAGAAAAAACTAAGCAAATGGAGAACAAAAAAAGCAGGGGTTGCAATCCTAGTCTCTGATAAAACGGATTTCAAACCAATAAAGATCAAAGAGAACTCTCTGATCAATCCAACAAGGATCAATCCAACAAGAAGAGCTAACTATCCTAAATATATATGCACCCAATGCAGGAGCACCCAGATACATAAAGCAAATTCTCAATGACCTAAAATGAGATTTAGACTCCCACACAATAATAGTGGGAGACTTCAACACTCCACTGTCAATATTAGACAGATGAATGAGACAGAAAATTAACAAGGACATCCAGAACTTGAATCCAGAGCTGGACCAAGCAGACCTAATAGACATATACAGAATGCTCCACCCCAAATCCACAGAATATACATTTTTCTCAGCACCACATTGCACTTACTCTAAAATTGACCACATCATTGGAAGCTAATCACTCCTCAGCAAATGCAAAAGAACGGAAATCATAACAAACAGTCTATCAGACAACAATGCAATCAGACTATAATTCAGGATTAAGAAACACACTCAAATCCACACAACCACTTGGAAACTGAACAACTTGCTTCTGAGTGTCAACTGGATAAACAATGAAATGAAGGCAGAAATAAAGATGTTCTCTGAAACCAATCAGAATGAAGACAAAACTTACCAGAATCTCTGGGAAACCTTTAAAGCAGTGTCAAGAGGGAAATTTATAGCAATAAATGCTCACATAAGAAACAAGGAAAGATCTAAAATTGACACCCTATCATCAAAAATGAAAGAGCTAGAGGAGCAAGATCAAAAAAACTCAAAAGCTAACAGAAGACAAGAAATAACTAAGATCAGAGCCAAACTGAAGGAAATAGAGACACAAAAACCCTTCAAGAAATCAATAAATGCAGGAACTGGTTTTTTTTAAAAAATCAACAAAATAGACCACTAGCCAGACTAATAAAAAAGAAAAGAGAGAAGAATCAAATAGATGCAATAAAAAAGGATAAATGGGATATCAACACTGATCCCACAGAAATACAAACTACCATCAGAGATTACTACAAACACCTCTGTGAACATAAACCAGTAAACCAGAAAGAAATGGATAAATTCCTGGACACTTGTACTCTACCAAGACTAAACCAGGAGAAAGTTGAAGCCCTGAATAGACCAATAACAAGGGCTGAAGTTGAGTCAGCAATCAATAGCCTACCAACCAAAAAAAGTCCAGGTCCAGATGGGTTCACAAGCCGAATTCTACCAGATGTAAAAAGAGGAGCTGGTACCATTCCTTCTGGAACTATATCAAACAATACAAAAGGAGGGAATCCCCCCTAATTCATTTTATGAGACCAACATCATCCTGATACCAAAACCAGGCAGAGACTCAACTAAAAAAGAAAACCTCAGGCCAATATCTATGATGAACATCGATGCAAAAATCTTCAATAAAATACTGGCAAACCAAATGCTACAGAACATCAAGAAGCTTATCCATCACAATCAAGTAGGCTTCATCCGGTGGATGCAAGGCTGGTTCAACATACACAAGTCCATAAACGTAATCCATCACATAAACAGAATCAAAGACAAAAACCACATGATTATCTCAATAGATGCAGAGAAGGCCTTCAACAAAATTCAACAGCCCTTCATGCTAAAAACTCTCAATAAACTAGGTATCATAAAATGATAAAAGCTATTTATGACAGACCTACAGACAATATCATACTGAATGGGCAAAAACTGGAAGAATTCCCTTTCAAATCAGGCACTAGACAAGAATGCCCTCTCTCACCACTCCTATTCAATATAGCATTGGAAGTTCTAGCCAGAGCAATAAGGCAAGAAAAAGAAATAAAGCGTATTCAGTTAGGAAAGGAGGAAGTCAAAACTGTCTCTATTTGCAGACAACATGATTGTATGTTTAGAAGACCCCATTGTCTCAGCCCAAAATCTTCTCAAACTGATAAGCAACTTCAGCAAAGTCTAGGATACAAAATCAATGTGCAGAAATCACGAGCATTCCTATATACCAATAACAGACTTAAAGAGAGCCAAATCAAGAGCGAACTCCCATTCACAATTGCTACAAAAAGAATAAAATACCTAGGAATACAGCTAACAAAGGATGTAAAGGACCTCTTCAAGGAGAGCTACAAACCACTGCTCAACAAAATAAGAGAGGACACAAACAGATGGAGAAATATTCCATGCTCATGGTTAGGAAGAATCAATATCATAAAAATGGCCATACTGCTCAAAATAATTTATAGGTTCAAAGCTATCCCCATCAAGCTACCAATGACCATCTTCACAGAACTGGGAAAAAACCACCTTAAACTTCATATGGAATTACAAGTGAACCCGCATAGCCAAGACAATCCTAACCAACAAGAACAAAGCCAGAGGCATCACATTGCCAGACTTCAAACTTATACTACAAGGCTACAGTAATCAAAACAGCATGGTACTGGTACCAAAACAGAGACATAGACCAATGGAACAGAACAGAGGCCTCAGAAGCAACACCACACATCTACAACCATCTGATCTTTGACAAACCTGACAAAAATAAGCACTGGAGAAAGGACTTCATGTTTAACAAATGGTGTTGGGAAAACTGGGTAGCAATGTGCAGAAAGCAGAAACTGGACCCCTTCCTGTCACCTTACACTAAAATTAAAATTAACTCCAAATGGATTAATGATTTTAACATAAAACCTAACACCATAAAAACCATAGAAGAAAACCTAGGCCAAACCATCCAAGGGCATAGACATAGGCAAAGGCTTCATGACTAAAACACCAAAAGCAATGGCAACAAAAGCCAAGATAGACAAATGGGATCTAATTAAACTCCAGAGCTTCTGTACAGCAAAAGAAACCATCATTAGAGTGAACTGGCAACCAACAGAATGGAAAAAAATTTTGCTGTCTACCCATCTGGCAAAGGGCTAATATCCAGAATCTACAAAGAACTAAACAGATATCCAAGAAAAAAAAAAAAACCATTCAAAAGTGGGGGGGGAGAACTAAGGGAGGGACAGTGGGGGGTGGGGAGTTGGGAGGGTTAACATGGGGAGAAATGCCAGATATAGGTGATGGGGAGGAGGCAACAAACCACATTGCCATGTATGTACCTGTGCAACAGTCCTTCATGTTCTTCACATGTACCCCAAAACCTAAAATGCAATAAAATATATATATATTTTTTAAAGTGGGCAAAGGATATGAACAGACACTTTTCAAAGAAGACATATATGAGGCCAACAAGCATATGAAAAAATGCTCATCATCACTGGTCATTAGAGAAATGCAAATCAAAACCACATTGAGATACTATCCCACGCAAGTCAGAATGGTGATCATTAAAAAATTTGGAGACAACAGATGTTGGAGAGGATGTGGAGAAATAGGAACACTCTTACACAGTTGGTGGGAGTGTAAATTAGTTCAACCATTGTGGAAGACAGTGTGGCGATTCTCTCAAGGATCTAGAAATGGAAATTCCATTTGACCCAGCAATCCCATTACTGGGTTTATACCCAAAGGATTATAAATCATTCTATTATAAAGACATATGCACACATATGTTCACTGCAGCCCTGTTTACAATAGCAAAGACCTGGAACCAACCCAAATGCCCATCAATGATAGACTCGACAATGAAAATGTGGCACATATACACCATGGAATACTTCACAGCCATAAAAAACGATGAGTTCATGTCCTTTGTAGAGACTTGGATGAATCTGGAAACCATCATTCTCAGCAAACTGACACAGGAACAGAAAATGTAACACCGCATATTCTCACTCATAGGTGGGTGTTGAACAAAGAGAACACGTGGACCCAGGGTGAGGAGCAGCACATACTGGGGGCAATTTGGAGGGTGGCTAGTGGAGGGACAGCGTGGGGTGGGGAAGGTTGGGGAGGGGATAACATGGGGAGAAATGCAGGTTATAGTATGCACCTATGCAACAACCCTGCATGACCTGCACATGTACCCCAGAACCTAAAGTAAAAGAAAAACAAAAAGAAAATAAAAGGATGGAAGAAGTATATAATGCGGATACTATCCCAAAGAAAACTGAGATAGCGATATTAATACCAGACAAAGGTGACTTTAAGATAGAAATCTTTACTAAGTATAGAGCTATTTTAGAATGATAACAGGGACAATCCACCAAGAAGAAACAATTATTCTGATTTGTGTGCACTTAACACTCAAAATAGGCAAAGCAAAAATTGACAGATGCCCAGTAAATAAATTCACAATCATAATCAGAGATCTTAAAATATATCTCTCAGTAACTGATAGAATATCAGACAAAAAGAGAAAACCAATAACTATATAGAAGAGTTGGACAGTAATATTAACAAACTTGATCTAATTGACATATATAGACAACCACATGCAACAATTGCAGAATACATATTCTTTTTTTGCACATAGAATAATACGTGATGTGTTGAACCATAAAGCAAATCTCAAAAACTTTAAACAATTATAGTATTTTTTGGCCACACTGACATTAAGTTAGAAAACAAGAAATAAATTAGAAAATCACCCTAAAATTAGTAGTATACTTTAAAATAACCTGTGGGCCAAATTTTTGAAAATTGTAATGGAAAATAGAAAATATTTTGAACTGACAGAGAAATGGAAATATAGTATATCAAAATTCAAAGGGATACTGTTAAACCATTACTGTAAGGGAAATTTGTAGCCTTAAAATGCATATTTCTCAAAAGAGGAAAGGCTAAAAGTCAATGACATATGGATCTATCTCAGGGAATTGGAAAATCAATAGAAAATTAATTCTCAAGAATGTAGAAGGAAGCAAAGATAAGAACAGAATTTCCTATAAGAAAGACACATTTGATAGACAGCATTATTTAAACTGAAAGTTTCTGTTATAAAAATACTAATAAAATTGATAATATCACTAGAAATATGGATAAAGAAACAAAAAGAGATAGAGAAAGTATAAATAACCAATATTAGGAATGAGACAGCAGCTACCATTATATATCATAAAACAGAAAAGTTACATTTGGATGTTATAAATGATTTTAAGTCAGTGTACTAAAAATTTAAATAAAATAGATAAATTCCTAGGAAATATAACTTACCAACAAGAACACAAGGAGACAAATTTCTGCACTGACCTATAACTTAAGGAACTTAAACCTCTCTCACAAAGAAAAGCCCAGACTCAGATGCCTTCACTGAGTAATTCTATCAAAATTTAAGAAAGAAATAATATCAATTTCACATGATATTTTCCAGAGAACAGAAGAAAATTGAAGCCTTTACAACTCTTTCTATAAAGTTAGAGTAATGTTGTAACTAAAAATTATAAGGAAAATATGAGAAAGGAAAATTTGGGACTAAATTTACACATCAATATAGATGAAAAATTTCTAACAAACTATTAGAAAATTGTAATCAATGATGTATTAAAATGATAATATACCCTATTGTAGTTGGATTTATGCCAATGTTGCAAAGTTGGTTTACATTTTGAAAATGAATCAAGGTAACTCACCACAGAAACAAACAAAGAAGAATCATATTGTCAAACCAAATTTTTTAAAACCCTAAAATTCAATATCCATTTATGAGAGAAAAATATTTTGGCAAACTAGGAATAAAAAGTAGCTTCTGATAAAGTTTATTTACAAAACCATCTACAACATACTATCCATAATATCCAACTTTCCAAAAAATACTAAATATCTAACAAAATGGGTAAATAGTCATAATAAGGAGGGAGGACAATAGTCAATAAAGGCAAACTCAGAGATGACCCAGATGTTGGTGTTTTCTGAACAGGACATTAAAAGTTATTGTAAATATGTTAGAGAACTTACAGGAGCAAATGAGTGTAATGAATTAATAGATGGAAAACTTCAGAGGATAAATGGAATTTCTAAATAAGGACCAAGTGGAAATACTAGAACTGAAAAGTGAAGTGGACAATTCTTTGATTCACCTTAACTGCAAACTAGAAAACTAGAAACAGAATAAGAAACAAAGCAGTAAATAGAAAATATCAAAATTGAAGAACAGGAAAAAATAAAATGAAAGAGGATAACAAGGTGTAAGAAAAGTCTGATGTATGAGAAATGAATAGAGATAGAGGCAACATTTTCTACCTTATTTTGTGATCATTAAAAAGTCAGGAAACAACAGATGCTGGAGAGGATGCAGAGAAATAGGAATGCCTTTACACTGTTGGTGGGAGTGTAAATTAATTCAACCATTGTGGAAGACAGTGTGGCAATTGCTCAAGGATCTAGAACCAGAAATACCATTTGACCCAGCAATTTCATTACTGGGTATATACACAAAGGATCATAAATCATTCTATTATAAAGATACATGCACATGTATGTTTATTGCAACATTATTCACAATAGCAAAGACTTGGAACCAACCCAAAAGCCCATCAATGTTACACTGGATAAAGAAAATGTGACACATATACACCTTGTAATACGATGCAGCCATAAAAAAGAATGAGTTCATGTCCTTTGTAGGGACGTGGATGAAGCTGGAAACCATCATTCTCAGCAAACTAACACAGGAACAGAAATCCAAACACCACATGTTCTCACTCATAAGTGGGAGTTGAACAATGAGAACATATGGACACAGGGAGGGGAACATCACATACCGGGGCCTGTCAGGGAGTGGGGGGGGCAAGGGGAGGGATAGCATTAGGAGAAATACCTAATGTAGATGACAGGTTGATGTGTGTAGCAAATCACCATGGTACATGTATACCTATGTAACAAACCTGCACATTCTGCATGTTTCCCAGAATTTAAAGTATAATTTTAAGAAAAGCAGATGTCACACACACACACATGCACACGCACACACCAGACCATGTATTCCTCATGTATCTAGATGCAAAATGCTGTAACAAAATTTCAGCATATTGAATCCAACAATGTATAAAAAAGATAATATAATCAAGTGGGGTTTATTCCAGAAATGCAAGGTTGTTTTAACATAGGAAGTCAATCAGAATAATTCACCACTTTACTAGAATAAAGCAACAAGCCATAAAATAATCTCAATAGATGTAGAAAGTACATTGAATAAAATTCAACTCATGTTCCTGATAAATACTCTCAGAAAACTAGAAATTGAAGGAAACTTCCCCAGCCTGAAAAAGGCCTTTAATAACAATAACAAAAATCCAAAAACATTGCTAACAACATACTTAATCATGAAATTAGAACATTTTCCCCTAAGATCAGGAACAAGGCAAGGATGTCCGTGCTCACTTCTCCTATTTAGTATTGTACTTGAGGTCCTAACTAGTGAGTGCACTGAAGCAAAAAACAAAAGATACAAAGTTTGCAAAAGAAGATATAGAACTGTATTCATATATGACATTTCTTATGTAGAAAATCCTAGGAAATTTCCAAAACAGTTACTGGAGATAGTAACTGATTTTAATATGATTACAGCATTCCTGGTCAGAATATAAAAATAAGTTGTATTGTGTACACTGTTAGCAATTGCAAATTGAAATTTTAAAATGCTGCTTGTAATAGCACAAGAAATGACTTAGGAATGAATTCAATGAAAGATGTGCAAGACCTCTATACTTGCTATTGTTAGAATTTTTAATTTTTGCCAATCAAATTGTTATATCATATCTCACTGTGGCTAGATTAAAATTCCCTAATCATTAATAATGTTGAACATCTCTTCATGAATTTATTGACCATATTAACCATAGTGTTTTCTCTTAGAAATGTCTGTTTATACTATTTGCTCACATACTGTTTGCTTTTCCTATTGATTTGTAGGATGTCTTTTTTTTTTTCTTTGTTTTGAGACAGTCTCACTCTGTCACCCAGGCTGGAGTACATTGGTGTGATCTTGGCTCACTGCAACCTCCGCCTCCTGGATTCAAACAATTCTCCTGCCTTAGCCTTCTAAGTAGCTGGGATTACAGGTGCATGCCACCAAGTGCAGATACTTTTTGTATTTTTTAGTAGAGATGGGATTTCACCATGTTGGTGAGGCTGGTCTCGAACTCCTGACCTTGTAATCCACCCACCTCCGCCTCCTAAAGTGCTGCGGTTACAGGCTTGAGCCACTGAGCCCAGCCTGTAGGACGACTTTAAATATTCTTGATATTACTACTTTGTCAGTTGTATGAATTTCAGATACTTGCTCCCAGTTTGCAAATTGCTTGATTATTAATCCCTTGTCAGATGAGTGGTTTGCAAATATTTTCTCCAACTCTCTGGGTTGTCCCTTCACTTTGTTGGTTGTATCCTTTGATGTACAGTAGCTTTTTAACTTTATGTGATCCCATTTGTCCATTTTTGCTTAGCTTGCCTGTGCTTTTGAAGTCTTACTCAAGAAATCTTTGCCCAGACCAACGTCCTGATATGCTCCCCAATGTTTTCTTGTAGTAGTTTCATAGTTTGAGGTCTTATATTTAGGTCTTTAATTCACTTAGATTTGATTTTTTGTTTTAATATGGTGAGAGATAGGGTTATCATTCTTCTGCATATGGATATCCAGTTTAACTTGGGCTGATTTTTAAAAATTAAAACCGGTAACATATGAGTAGTGAAATTAGGCAAAATGGGGGGAACAGAGACTTTGTTTTCTACCATTCTTTATGGTTTAAATACTAAACACATATGTATTTTTTTATGTGTGTATAGCCGGTGTGGAGATTTTAATCGCATGTGTCATTGAATATGTCAAACCTCATCAACAGTTTCCTTGAAAGAATAGGAATGGTAAATAATGAAAAGAAGAGGCTTTTTCTTTTATTTTATATATTTCAGGGTTGTATGGATTTTTCCAAACCCCCAACAATCCCCTTATCTTTTTTTTTTTTTTTTTTACAATGAGCGAGTTTTATTTTTAAGTAAATATAAAACAACAAAACCTTCAAAGAACACTAATCATACGGAGATCCACCGCTTTCCTCAGACATAGTTAATTAACTTCTTGCTCTTTTACACCTTTCACTGTGTTGTATGCTTAAAATTATTATAAATAGTAGTAGTTATCACCCTGTACTTGTCTTTCTTCCCTGCTAGATTGTGAACCTCTTGAATGGTGGCTACGATTGCTGGGTTATTTATGTTTGTATCTTAGTACTTAAGAAAGTACCTATTATAAACCTGCTTAGTAATATTTATTTTGTGAAATAATGAAGTGAATGAATATTCTTGATTAAGAGGTTGTGTGATGTAGTGGGAGAAGAGTATTTGATTAGGAATTGAATATTTTACTAGGAGTTGGATTTTTTTTTTCTTTGAAGATCCAGATAAGCCTATATTGTAGACTCCATAGACTACAAAGGAGAAATTGTAGTCTTGGTCTTGGTCTGGAGTCCTGGTCTCATACTCATCTTTGTTTTTCTTTACAACTCTTTAAAAAATGTACATTCCATTTTTAGCTTGTGGGTCACAGATTGCCAACCCCCTGTTTCAGACAGTACCTATAGGTAAGAGGTTGGAAGCAAGAGACAGTGAAGAAATAGATGTAACCCACATATCAGCAGAGGACTTTCTGTGTTCTCTTCCTTGTCCTCAGCCACAAAATCTCAATAAATTTGACTTTAGCCTTCCATTCACTATCCTGTAATTACAGACTGCTCCCTAGTGATTAGTAAATTCTATTATATCTCTAGCTATGGCTTTAGTGTATATGATTGGTTTCATCCCATATCAGCATGTAGTTTAGTCCTTTCATCAGCATACCCCTCACCTACCCACACATATGCATGTACACACACACACATGCACTCACCAGTCCACTCATGATAAGCATTTTGTGGGTTTGGTTACATTACTGCATATTTGAGGGTGTAATTGAGAAGGTTCACATCAAGAACCACAGAGCCTATCTGCAATCAGATAACTCTCTCAGTCTTCTGCCACAGGACAAATAAATTCCTTTTAAGATCTTATGCAAATGGGGTTGTTTTTATTAATTTTTCTAAAACTATGCTACTCAGCATCACCAACTCCAAGCAGGTTTATCAAGGCATTTTCCCAACAGATACAGTTTATTCCTAAAAACGGCCATAATAACGATAATAATAGCAGCTGATACATATGTAAGGCTTAGTGTGGAACACATAATTCTACATATTTAGTCCTCACACTAAAGCCATGAGATAAATACTATTATCGCCCTCATTTTACAAAGGAGGAAATGGAGTCACTGAGGGTTTAATTTGCCCACAGCACACATAACCAGCAGAGAAGAAACTTTCAAGTAGTCAGAATAAGGGTGATCAATAGTGTCACAAGCAGAGACATCCAGAAGGATAAGACATAAAAAATAATCCTTTTACAATTATGGGTCAGTTGACAGGATAACGACAGGGATACATTCTGAGAAATGCCTCATTCAGGAATTTCATGGTTGTGTGAACATCCTAGAGTGTAAACAAACCCAAATGGTGTAGCTTACTACACTTCTATGCTATGTGATATATATAGCCTGTTGCTCCTAGGCTACAAATCTGCATAGCATGTGATTGTACTGAATACTGTAGGCAACTGTAATATAATGCTGAGCATTTGTGTATGTAAACACATCTAAACATAGAAAAGACAAAGCACTGTGCTATGTTACCATGTCACTAGCTGATAGGAATTTTTCAGCTCCATTATAATCTCATGGGACCACCATCATATATGTGATCTGTTATTGATGGAAATGTCATTATGCAGATGACTGTATGTGTTTGGAATGTTAAGATTAGTGAATTGTTTAAAGCACTGCTTTAGTTAGGTAGTTGGGCAAAAAAAGGATTCTATAACGTAAAATAACAGTGGCTAATGAGAAAATGTTAATAATGGTTATAGATCACTTATGCTTAGCTTTTCAGAATTTCTCCTTTGTTTAATCCTCAGTAGTTGAGATCATTAAATCTATCATTTTACATAATTATATCTGTAGTGTTTTTCCTATAGCCTCATAAAAGTTGTTTTATATTACTACTAACTTGTTATTATCCAATCTTCTAGGATGTGGTACCATAGATTGTCCCACCTACAAAGCAGACTTCAGGACTTGCTGAAAGGAGGAGTCATATGTCAGGCCCTTCCCCAGCCCACCTTCAAAAGCTTACTTCCTTTAGCTGTTCGTTGGCACCATACAGCCTGTAAGTCTCTGACTTGTGCTTGGCAGCAACATGAAGATCATTTTGGTAAGAGATTGTGAAGACAGATACTTTAAAAAATCGTGGTAAGAATTGTTTGCTTTTGCAGCACATATATCAAAAATTGGAATGATAAAATTGTGGTAAGAAAACACATAGTGTAAAATTTACTATCTTAACCATTTTAAGTGTACAATTCACATTGTTATGCAATGATAAATACCTTTTGTGTGGTCTGAAAAATACTTTTTGTAAGTTGAGAGGACCTCTAGCCAATTTTTAGATTAGCCTAGAAGTTGGGAGAAAGATAAAAATAGCAGAGGGCAATACTGAAATCCCTTCCCAAGTAGGGGAAGGCATCTTGGCCTGCTCCAGCTCCACTCGATCTCCCTGTCTTACCTAAGGGAAAAAAAGAAAGAAAAGAAAGCCTTAATATTAAAGGGAGAGTGTTTCAAAGCTATAGACTAGAAATATTACAACCACAGAAAGTATTAGGTGACAGGAGGGATACTTTAACTATGTGTATGTGTATAAGGCTGCCATAACTAGGTGGTTTAAAACAACAGTTCATTTTCTCAGTCTTGGAGGGTTGGTAAGGCCATGCTCCCTCCAAATGCTTTAGGAATTTTTCCCTTACCTTTTCTAGTTTCTTGTGGTTGCTGGCAATCCTTAGCATTACTTTGCTTGTGGCAGCCATATTCCAGTCTCTGCTTTCATATTTACATGGCCTTCTTCATAATGTCTAATCTCTGTCTTCAAATCTTTCTCTCTTTATAAAGATAGCAGTCATTGGATTTAGAGCCCACCCTAATCCAGTGTGACCTCATTTTAACTTGATTACATCTGCAAAGATGCTTTCTAAATAAGGTCACATTCCAGGTACCCAGGGGTTAGGACTTCAACATATCTCTTTTGGGGGTTACAGTTCAATCCACCACACCTTGGAAGGAAAACAAAAACAATTGTGAAAGCCACACTTCCAAGACACACGCTCACTGTGCACTCCAAAGACTGAGACTTAATCTGAAGATTGTAGAATGCCCTCATCCCCCTATACCCTACAACAAGCTAATAAACCTCCAGTTAAAATGGCAGTGGATTACAGCTGGAAGAGCTGCAAGAGACAGACTGTCTCTGAGGTACAGCACAAAGGGAAGGGCCAAGGCCAAGAGAGAAGACAAAAAACAAAATCACTAGAGAAATTGATGCTTCTGGTACCCATAGAGACAACAAACAAACACAACCTTACTCCACGCCAGATTAATATAAATATTCATGGTAAAATCCTATTTACCTCAGTAGCTATTGCTCTATACAAGATGTCTGGCTTTTAACAATAACAAAATTACAAAATGTGCTAAGGCAAGAAATAACACAATTTGAAGAGACAAAGCAAGATCAGAACCAGACATATATATGACACAGGTGTTGAAATTATCAGTCAGAATTTTAGGACTTTTTACTATTTCCAAGAAAAATGTAATTGAAATTTTGACAGGATTTGCATTGAATCTGCAGATCACATTGAATAGTATAGATATTTTAATAATATTAATTCTTCCAATCCATGAACATAGAACATTTTTTCATTTATTTGTGTTTTCTACAATTTATTTAATCAATGTTTTATAGTTTTGAGTGTAGAGTTTGTTAATCTACTTGGTTAAATTTATTTCTAAATTTTTTTTGCAACTATTGTAAATGAGATTGTTTTCTTGATTTCTTTTTCAGTTAGTTCATTGTTAGGGTATAGAAGCAATACTGATTTTTGTGTGTTGATTTTACTGAATTTATTAAGTCTAACAGTTTTTTGGTGGTATATTTAGTGTTTTCTATACATAAGATTATTTCATCAGTGAACAGAGACAATTTCATCTCTTTCTTTCCTGTTTGGATGTCTTTTATGTCTTTTCCTTGCCTAATTACTCTGGCTACGAGTTCCAGTACTATGTGGAGTAAGAGTAGGAAGAATGAGCATCCTTGCCTTGTTCCTGATCTGAAGGGAAAAGTTTTCAAATTAAGACCCTGAATGGCTAAAGCAATCTTGAGCAAAAAGAACAAAGCTGGAGGCATCATACTACCTGATTTCAAAATATGTTACAAAGCAATAGTAATCAAAACAATATGTTACTGGCATAAAAATAGATATATTGACAAATGCATTATAAATACATACACACACACACACTTTAAAACAAACAAGCAAGATTTCACATGTAGGCATATTTTACTAAAACTGCAGCAAACCAAAGACAAAGAGACAATCTTGCAGGCAGCCTAATGGGGGAGAAAACCACCTTACCTACAGAGAAACAAAGAAGAATTGCAGTGGACATCTCATCAGGACTGTGCAAGCAAGAACACAATGGATTGACAACCTTATAGAGTTAAAGGGGGGAAAACTACCAATGTAGAATTATATATCCAGCAAAATGATCCTTCAAAAGTGAAAGATAAAGACTTTTCATACATCAATACCATATTGATTACTGTTGCTTTGTTGCATGTTTTGAAATTGGGACGTGCAAGGCCTCCAGTTTTATTCTCCTTTTTCAAGATTGTTTTGACTATTCAGGGTCCCTATATAGTGAGATTCTCTATACTTTTAGGAAGTTTTTTTTTTCTGTTTCTCCAACAAATTCCATTGGAGTTTGATAGGCATTGTGTTTAATCTGTAGATCACTTTGGGTAGCATGGACATTTAGCAACATTGATTCTTCCAATCCATGAGTATGAGATGCCTTTTCATTTATTTGTACCTTTCTTTGATTTCTCTTAGCAATATTTTGTAGTTGTCACTGTAAAAATGTTTCACTTACTTGGTTAAGTTTATTCCTAAGTATTTCATCCTTTTTGATGCTATAATAAATGGAATTTTTTCTTAATTTTCTTCTTAGATTGGTCACCATTAATATATAGAAATGCAATGGATTTTATGTATTGCTTTTGTATCCTGCAAATTTTCTGACATCATTTATTAGTTATAATAGTTTTTATTGCATATGGAATCTTTAGGGTTTTCTGTATATAAGATCATGTCATCTGTGAATAGAGACAATTTTACTTCTTCTTTTCCAATTTAGATCTCTGTTACTTCTTTTTCTTTTCTAATTTTTCTAGCTAGGAATTCCAGTACTTCAACAATAGTAATGATGAGGGTGGGCATCTTTTCCTTATAATGTGCATCCATTAACACAGCTCTATAATTATTTGTTACTTTTGTTTTTAAAATTGATACCATATTTAAAAGTGATTTACACACTTATATTACAATACTACACAATTATATATTTATCCATATGTTTACTTTTACCAGAAGGTTTATATTTCGTATGGTTTTGTGTTGCTATTTTATCATCCTTTTTCTTCAACTCAAAGGATCCCTTCAGCATTTCTTGTGGGGCAGATTGATTGGTGATCAACTTCCTCTCCTTTTGTTTGTCTGGGAGGTCTTAATTTCTCCTTCATTTTAGAATATATATTAGTTTTACCAAATATAATGTTCTTGGTGGGGGAGATTTTGTTCTTCAGCAATTGAATATATTATCTCACTCCCTTCTAGCATGCAAGGTTTTGCTGAGAAACCAGCTGATAGTTTAATAGAAGCTCCCTTGAATGTCATGAGTCATTTTTTCTTGCTACTTTCAAGATTCTGTCTTTGTGACTTTTAACAGTTTGATTTCGATGGGTCTCAGTGTAGGTCTCTTTAGATTTATTCTAAATGAACTTGTTTGTTTTATTGAATTTCTTTGTCCTTTTCTCCATCAGATTTGGAGAGTTTTCAGCCATCATTTCTTCAAATAAGCTTTCTACTCATTTCTTCTCTATTCTCCTTTGTGATTTCCATCATGCATATGTTGTTCTCCTTTCTGGTGCCCCATAAATCCCTTAGGCTCTCTTAATTTTTCTTCATTCTTTGTTGTATTTTTCTTCTTTTTCTCAATAATTTCAAAGCCATCTCTTACAGTTTGCTAATTTATTTTGTCTGCCTGGTCAATTCTGCTATTGAATCCCTCCAGTGAATTTCTCCAGTTCAATTATTAGATACTTAAGTTCCAGAGTTTCTGTTTGATTCTTCATAATAGTTTTTTATTTGTTGATATTCTCATTTTGTTTATATCTTGGTTTCCTAATTTTGCTTAGTTGCCTATTTATGTTCTTTTTTCGATTCTTCAACTATTCTGGTGATGCTCATTTTGAGTTTTTGTCTGGTAATTTATTTTTCTCTATGTCTTTAGGGGTGCTTTTGTAGAGATGTAAATTATTCCCTTCAAATAGTCCACATTCGTTTGTTTCTTCATATGCCTTTCTTTTTATTATACTTTAAGTTCTGGGGCACATGTGCAGATGTGCAGGTTGGTTACATAGGTGTGCACGTGCCATGGCGGTTTGCTGCACCCATCAACCCAGCATCTACATTAGGTGTTTCTCCTAATGCTATCCCTCCCCCAGCCCCTCAGCCCTCAACAGGCCCTGGTGTGTGATGATACCCTCCCCTGTGTCCATGTATTCTCATTGTTCAACTCCTACTTATGAGTGAGAACATGCGGTGTTTGGTTTTTGTTCTTGTGTTAGTTGTTGAGAATGGTTTCCAGCTTCTTCCATGTCCCTGCAAAGGACATGAACTCATCCTTTTTATGGCTACATAGTATTTCATGGTGTATATGTGCCACATTTTCTTTATCCAGTCTGTCATTGATGGGCATTTGGGGTTGGTTCCAAGTCTTTGCTCTTGTGAACAGTGCCACAATAAACATATCTGTGTATGTGTCTTTGTAATAGAATGATTTATAATCATTGGGGTATATACCCAGTAATAGGATTGCTGGGTCAAATGGTATTTCTGGTTCTATATCCTTCAGGGATTGCCACCTGTCTTCCACAATGGTTGAACTAATTTGCACTCCCACCAACAGTGTAAAAATGTTCCTATTTCTCCACATCATCTCCAGCATCTGTTTGTTTCCTGACTTTTTAGTGATTGCCACTCTAACCTGTATGAGATGGTCTCTCATTGTGGTTTTGATTTGCCTTTCTCTAATGACCAGTGATGAAATTTTTTTCATGTGTTTGTTGTCCGCATAAATGTCTTCTTTTGAGAAGTGTCTATTCATATCCTTCACCTACTTATTGATGGGGTCGTTTGCTTTTTTTCTGGTAAATTTGTTTAAGCTCTTTGTAGATTCTAGATATTAGCCCTTTGTCAGATGGGGTAGATTGCAAAAATTTTCTCCCATTCTGTAGGTTGCCTGTTCACTCTGATGATAGTTTCTTTTGCTGTGCAGAAGCTCTTTAGTTTAAATAGATCCCATTTGTCTATTTTGTCTTTTGTTGCCATTGCTTTTGGTGTTTTAGTCATGAAGTCCTTGCCCATGCCTATGTCCTGAATGGTATTGCCTAGGTTTTCTTCTAGGCTTTTATGGATTTAGGTCTCACACTGAAGTCCTTAATCCATCTAGAGTTAATTTTTATATAAGGTGTAAGGAAGGGGTCCAGTTTCAAGTTTTCTGCATATGGCTAGCCAGTTTTGCCAACACCATTTATTAAATAGGGAATCCTTTCCCCGTTGCTTATTTTTGTGAGATTTGTCAAAGATCAGATGGTTGTAGATGTGTGGTGTTATTTCTGAGGCCTCTGTTCTGTTCCATTGGTCTATATCTCTTGGTACAAGTGCCATGCTGTTTTGATTACTGTAGCCTTGTAGTATAGCTTGAAGTCAGGTAGTGTGATGCCTCCAGCTTTGTTTTCTTTGTTTGTTTGTTTGTTTTGCTTAGGATTGTCTTGACTATGCGGGCTCTCTTTTGGTTCTATATGAAGTTTAAGTTGTTTTTTTCCAGTTCTGTGAAGAGGGTCATAGGTAGCTTGATGGGGATAGCAACGAATATAAATTACTTTGGGCAGTATGGCCATTTTCACAATATTAATTCTTTCTAACCATGAGCATGGAATATTTTTCCATCTATTTGTGTCCTCTCTTTATTTCCTTGAGCAGTGGTTTGTAGTTCTCCTTGAAGAGGTCGTTCATATCTCTTGTAAGTTGTATTCCTTGGTATCCTATTCTCTTTATGGCAATTGTGAATGAGACTTCACTCATGATTTGTCTCTGTTTTTGTATTATTAGTGTATAGGAATGCTTGTGATTTTTGCTCATTGATTTTGTATCTTGAGACTGCTAAACTTGCTTATCAGCTTAACAAGATTTGGGGCTGAGATGATGGTGTTTTCTAAATATACAATCATGTCATCTGCAGACCAGAGAATTTGACATCCTCTCTTCCTATTTGAACACCCTTTATTTCTTTCTCTTGCCTGATTGCCCTGGCCAGAACTTTCAATACTATGTTGAGCAGGAGTGGTGAGAGAAGGCATCCTTTCTTGTGCTGGTTTTCAAAGGGAATTTCTCCAGTTTTTGCCCATTCAGTATGATATTGGCTGTGAGTTTATCATAAATAGCTCTTATTATTTTTAGATACATTCCATCAGTACCTAGTTTATTGAGAGTTTTTAGCATGAAGTGGTGTTGAATTTTATCAAAGGCCTTTTCTGCATCTATTGAGCTAATCATGTAGTTTTTGTCATTGGTTCTGTTTATGTGATGGATTACATTTGTTGATTTACATATATTGAACCAACCTTGCATCCCAGGGATGAAGCAGACTTGATTGTGATGGATAGGCTTTTTGATGTGCTGCTGGATTTGGTTTGCCAGTAGTTTATTGAGGATTTTTGCATCCATGTTCATCAGGGATAGTGGCCTGATATTTTCCTTTTTTGTTGTGCCTCTGCCAGGTTTTGGTATCAGGATGATGCTTGCCTCATAAAATGAGTTAGGGAGGCATCCCTCTTTTTCTATTGTTTGGAATAGTTTCAGAAGGAATGGTGCCAGCTCCTCTTTGTACCTCTGGCAGAATTCGGCAGTGAATATATCTGGTCTTGGACTGTTTGGGGTTGGTAGGCTATTAATTACTGCCTCAATTTCAGAACTTGTTACTGGTCTATTCAGGGGATTCAACTTCTTTCTGCTTTAGACTTGGGAGGGTCTGTGTGCCCAGGAATTTATCCATTTCTTCTAGATTTTCTAGTTTATTTGCCTAGAGATGTTTATAATATTCTCTGATGGTAGTTTGTATTTATGTGTTATCAGTGGTGTTATCCCCTTTATCATTTTTTGTTGTGTCTATTTGATTCTTCTCTCTTCTTCTTTATTAGTCTGGTTAGTGTTCTATCTATTTTGTTGATCTTTTCAAAAATCAGCTCCTGGATCCATTAAATTTTTAAAGGGGTTTTTTGTGTCTTTATCTCCTTCAGTTCTGCTCTGATCTTAGTTATTTCTTGTCTTCTGCTACCTTTTTAATTTGTTTTCTTTTTCTTCTCTAGTTCTTTTAATTGTGATGTTATGGTGTGAAATTTTAGGTCTTTCCTGTTTTCTCTTGTGGGCATTTCGTGCTATAAATTTTCTTCTAAACACTGCTTTAGTTTTGTCCCAGAGATCCGGTACATTATGTCTTTGTTCTTATTGATATCAAAGAGCTTATTTATTTCTGTGTTCATTTCCTTATTTACCCAGTAGTCATTCAGGAGCAGGTTGTTCAGTTTCCATGCAGCTGTGCAGTTTTGAATGAGTTTCTTAATCCTTAGTTCCAATATGATTGCACTGTGGTCTGAGAGACTGTTTGTTATGATTTCCATTCTTTTGCATTTGCTGAGGAGTGTTTTACTCCCAATTATGTGGTAAATTTTAGAATGAGTGCGATGTGGTGCTGAGAAGAATGTATATTCTGTTGATTTGGGGTAGAGGTGATTGGATATGGGACTTCAGTTGGAGAAGATTCTCTTTTGATTGCTTCTATTTTTTTTTTTTTTTTAAGGAAGAAGCAAGGTTGTCAGTTGAAAGTGTGAAGGGTGAGGAGGTGTTGGCAGTTTGAGGATGGGGAGATGGTATGACATAGTCTTCTTAGAGAGTGAGTTATTTTACTAGGAAATTATGCAAGGATTATTTGGCTGTATTGAGTACTAATTTGAGATGTTTGATGATTAGTTTAAAATGATACCAGCCAGTGCAGTTTTTAAAATTTTTTCCAATGTAAGTGTCCATCAATGGATGAATGGATGAAGAAAGTGAGGTATACATACAGAATATGATACTATTCAGCCATAAAAGAATCAAATTCTATCATTTGCAACAACATGAATGAACCTGGAGGAATTTATGTTAAAGGAAATAAGCCAGGCACAGGAAGACAAATACTGCATGATCTCACTCATATGTGGAATCTAAAAAATTTGATCTTATGGAAGTGAGTAGAATGGTGGTTATGAGAGGCTAGGGTGATTAACAGTGAGGGGAGAATGGAAACATGTTAGTCAGATGATACATAATTAGAGTTAGATAGGAGGAATAAACTTCAAGAGATCTATTGTACACCAAAATGACTATAGTTAATGATGATATTGTATTCTTGAAAAACAGAGTTGATGTTACATACTAGCACCACAAAAATAATAACTATATGAAGTAATGCATTTATTAATTGATTAGATTAGCCATTCCAAAATATATATATACTTCAAAACATCATGTTTACAAGATAACAACACACATTATTCATCAATTAAAAAAATAAAAAAGAAAATGTTTTTTCTCCAGCAATGTTCAGCTGTTTGGCTGCAGAGGAGGTAGGAACTTGAGTTTACCATGGTTGGGGCTTTGTCAGAGCCCAGACAAATGGCACAGAGACAGCAGACAAGGAAATTAAGACTGTTTGCAGGGAATTGATTAAAATGATGCACCATGGAATATGGGCTCTGTAAGGAGGGAAGTAAGGACATTAAAGGAAACAAGATAACAGTGAAAGGAGCTTAGGGTCAATGGATTGGAGCGCTTTATGGGGTTGAAGAATTATTGGAGTAAGGAGCCAGAGTAATTGAACCGGAATGGTAATAAGAGGTGGCTAGAGTATGGAATATTTTAAATGAAAAATCTGAGGGTACTGTAATTAATGATGATGAAGTTTCCAAGGATGACAGGGAAAGGATAAAGTGAACAACAGTAAACTGGTCTTCATTAGAACAACTAAGATAGCATGATCTTCAAAGAAGCTTGGGTTTTAGAGGAAGTGGGGGAGAAAAGTGGTCCAAAAACATTGAGAAGCAAGGAGGTAACTATCCTAACAGGATTACTGCAGCCTTGTCTCTTGCTCTCCTGATGAGCCATTATTTACCCTGAAACTAGAGTGCTCTTTCTAAACTACAATCTGATTTTACTACCTTGATTTTTAAAATCCTTTTATAGAGTTCCACTGTCTATAGATTATGAATACCTGAATGTGGCAGGAGAAAGGAGTTTCAATTGAGAGGTTATATGGATTTCACAAAGATTTAGGAAGTGGAATCAACAGACCTTGATGATTGATTAAATGTGGGTTATAAAAGAGATGAGTCAAGGTGAGTTTAAACTTCTTTTCTGTATTAAAATTTTGATAAGATCTAATTAATAAGCATTTGCTGAGTGTTAATTTTATTAACTGAGCTGAGAACTGTTAGAAAACCGAAGATGGAAGATTTCCTTTCTCAATGTAAGATGTAGAGTCCCTGAAATGAATGAAATAGATAAATAAATATGAGAATCATAATTAGCTTATGCAAGACACAAATGTAAATTAAGTTGATACCTATCAAGTATTTAATTTCAAAGAGGAAATAGATTATTCAAAGAAGCTGCCTTGAATAAATTAATTTTTAGCTAGATTTTGAAGAAGTTGGTCATTTAATTAGATTGTCCTTTAATTAATTTCTCCTGTGATTTCAAGGAGAAAAATTACAAGTGAAAGGCAAGAATGAACTCCAGTCAGCAAAAGGACAATAAGCATACCAACTTAACTAAAATTAGGGGATATATTGAAGCCCAGTAAGAGGTAAGTCTAGCCACACAGTACAGTTTATTCCACTACTATATTGCTTAGGTAATTAGCAACTCTTATCCTGAAAATGGGATATAGCATATAGTCACGATTACTAGGTATCTAGTAGAGCAGGAGAAGATCATCTGTAGATGGGTGGCCTATATTGGAGTTACCAGTAAGGCAGCTGCACCACTGCTTGATTTACCATTGATTTACTCAACAAACACTCAATGAATACCTACCAGGATTCAGGCATTGTCCTAAATGCTAAGCATGCACGATGAAGAAGACACATTCCCTATCCTAAAGATACTCAGAGTCTTGTGGCATAAATAATCAAGCACAAGACAATGTGAGAAATGCTTTTAGGCAATGCATAGAGTGCTGTAAGAACAAACAGGAAAGGTACTTAATGCAACCTGGAGAGTTATGAATGACTGCCTGTAGGGCACAACTACTAAGTTGAGTCATGAGTATCGAATATGAACTAGGCAGGGGAAGAAGGGTGAGGCAGTGAAGAATGTTACAGTCAGAGGAACTATATGTAAAAGAGTTAGGCTACAGAGAATATGTCTTATTAGCCTATTTGGACTGCTACATCAAGTGCAAGAAAGGATTGATAAAGAGGCTACAGAGGTTGACTGGGCCCACATTGTACAGAGCCTTGTAGGCAGTCTTGAGGAGATTGGTCTCTACCCTATTGTAATGGGGAACTACTTAAGGGGTTTTAAGCTACATTTCTTTTTTTTTAATTATTATACTTTAACTTCTGGGGTACATGTGCAGATCATGCAGGATTGATACATAGGCATACACATGTCATGGTGGCTTGCTGCATCCACCCCCCGTCATCTACATTAGGTATTTCTCCTAATGTTATCCCTTCCCAATTCCTCTACACCCTGGTATCCCTCTCCTAGCCCCCCCACCCCCCAACAGGCCCTGGTGTGTGATGATCCCCTCCCTGTGTCCATGTGTTCTCATTATTCAACACCCACTTATGAGTGAGAACATGCAGTGTTTGGTTTTCTGTTCTTGCGTCAGTTTGCAGAGAATGATGGTTTCCAGCTTCATCCATGTGCCTGCAAAGGACATGAACTCATCCTTTTTATAGCTGCACAGTATTCCATGGTGTATATATGCCACATTTTCTCTGTCCAGTTTATCATTGATGGGCATTTGGGTTGGTTCCAAGTCTTTGCTATTGTGAACAGTGCTGCAATGAACATACGTGTGCATGTGTCTTTATAATAGAATGATTTATAATCCCTTGGGTGTATACACAGTAATGGGATTGTTAGGTCAAATGGTATTTCTATTTCTAAATCCTTGAGGAATCACCACACTGTCTTCCACAATGGTTGAACTAATTTACACTCCCACCAATAGTGTAAAAGTGTTTCTACTTCTTCACATCCTCTCCAGCATCTATTGTCTCCTGATTTTTTAATGATCACCATTCTAACTGGTGTGAGATGTTATCTCAATGTGGTTTTGATTTGCATTTCTCTAATGACCAGTGATGATGAGCTTTTTTTCATATGTTTCTTAGCCACATAAATATCTTCTTTTCAAACGTATCTGTTCATATCCTTTGCCCACTTTTTGATGCAGTTGATTGTTTTTTTCTTGTAAATTTGTTTAAGTTCTTTGTAGATTCTGGATATTAGCCCTTTGTCCGATGGGTACATTGCAGCTTTTCCCCATTCTGTTGGTTGCCAGTTCTTTCTAATGATAGTTTCTTTTACTGTGCAGAAGCTCTTAAGTTTAATTAGATCTCATTTGTCTATTTTGGCTTTTGTTCTCATTTCCTTTGGTGTTTTAGTCATGAAGTCTTTGCCCATGCCTATGTCCTGAATGGTATTGCCTATGTTTTCTTCTAGGGTTTTTATGGTGTTAGGTCTTATGTTTAAATCTCTAATCCATCTGGAGTTAATTTTTGTATAAGGTTAAGAAGGGGTCCAGTTTCAGCTTTCTGCATATGACTAGCCAGTTTTCCCAACACTATTTATTAAATAGGAAATCCTTTCCCTATTGCTTATTTTTGTTAGGTTTCTCAAAGATCAGATGGTCGTAGATGTGTGGCATTGCTTCCGAGGCTTCTGTTCTGTTCCATTGGTCTATATCTCTTTTTTGATTCCAGTACCATGCTGTTTTGATGACTGTAGCCTTGTAGTATAGTTTGAAGTCAGGTAACGTGATGCCTCCGGCTTTGTTCTTTTTGCTTAGGATTGTCTTGGCTATGCAGGCTCCCTTTTGGTTCCATATGAAGTTTAAGGTGTTTTTTTCCAGTTCTGTGAAGAGGGTCATAGGTAGCTTGATGGGGATAGCATTGACTGTAAATTACTTTGGGCAGTATGGCCATTTTCACGATATTCATTCTTCCTAACCATGAGCATGGACTGTTTTTCCATCTGTTTGTGTCCTCTCTTATTTCCTTGAGCAGTGGTGTATAGTTCTCCTTGAAGAGGTCCTTCACATCCTTTGTTAGTTGTATTCCTAGGAATTTTACTGTCTTTGTAGCAGTTGTGAATGTCAGTTTGCTCATGATTTGGCTCTCTCTTTGTCTGTTGTTGGTGTATAGGAATGCTTGTAAATTTTGCACGTTGATTTTGTATCCTGAAACTTTGCTGAAGTTGCTTATCATCTTAAGGAGATTTTGGGCTGAGACAATGGGGTCTTCTAATATACAATCATGTCATCTGCAAATGATTAATTTGACTTCCTCTATTCCTAATTGAATATGCTTTATTTCTTTTCTTGCCTGACTACTCTGGCCAGATCTTCCAATACTATTTTGGATAGGAGTGGTGTGAGGGCACCCTCATCTTGTGCCGGTTTTCAAAGGGAATGCTTCCAGTTTTTGCTCATTCAGTATGATATTGGCTGTGGGTTTGTCATAAATAGCTTTTATTTTTTTGAGATACGTTCCATTGATACCTAGTTTATTGAGAGTTTTTACTGTAAAGGGCTGTCGAATTTTGTTGGAGGCCTTCTCTGCATCTATTGAGATAATCATGTGTTTTTTTTCCTTGGTTCTGTTTATGTGATTCATTACGTTTATAGATTTGTGTCTGTTAAACCAGCCTTGCATCCCAGTGATGAAGCTGACTTGATCATGATGGATAAGCATTTTTTTAATGCATTTAATTTTGGGGTACATGTGAAGAACATGCAAAATTGTTGCATAGGTACATACATGGCAGTGTGATTTGCTGCCTTCCTCCCCATCACCTATATCTGGCACTTCTCCCCATGCTTGTCTCTCCCCCAATTCCCCATCCCCTGTTGTCCCTCCCCAATTCCCCCCAACAGACCCCAGTGTGTGATGCTCCCCCTCCCTGTGTCCATGTGTTCTCATTGTTCGACACCCCACCTATGAGTGAGAACATGTGGTGTTTGATTTTCTGTTCTTGTGTCAGTTTGCTGAGAATGATGGTTTCCAGGTCCATCCATGTCCCTACAAAGGATACGAACTCATCGTTTTTGATGGCTGAATAATATTCCATGGTGTATATGTGCCACATTTTCCCTGTCCAGTCTATCATCGATGGGCATTTGGGTTGGTTCCAGGTCTTTGCTATTGTAAACTGTGCTGCAATGAACATTCGTGTGCATGTGTCCTTATAGTAGAACGATTTATAATCCTTTGGATATATGCCCAGTAATGGGATTGCTGGGTCAAATGGAATTTCTATTTCTAGGTCCTAGAGGAATCGCCACACTGTCTTCCATAATGGTTAAACCAATTTACACTCCCACCAACAGTGTAAAAGTGTTCCTATTTCTCCACATCCTCTCCAGCATCTGTTATCTCCAGATTTTTTAATGATCACCATTCTGGATAGCTTTTTGATATGCTGTTGGATTCAGTTTGCTAGTATTTTATTAAGAATTTTTGCATCAATGTTCATTGTGGATATTGGTCTGAAATTTTCTTTTTTAGTTGCATCTCTGCCAGGTTTTGCTATCAGGATTATATTGGTCTCATAAACTGAGTTAGGGGGGATTCCCTCTTTTTTTATTCTTTGTAATAGTTTCAGAAGGAATTGTACCAGCTCCTCTTTGTACCTCTGGTAGAATTCGGTTGTGAACCTGTCTGGTCCTGGACTTCTTTTGGTTTGTAGGCTATTAATTGCTGCCTCAACTTCAGACCTTGTTGTTCGTCTATTCAAGGATTCAACTTCTTCCTGGTTTAGTCTTGGGAGGGTATAAGTGTCCAGGAATGTATCCATTTCTTCTTGATTTTCTGGTTTATGTGCATAGAGGTGTTTGTAGTAATCTCTGATGGTAGTTTGTATTTCTGTGAAATTGGTGGTGATATCCCTTTTATCATTTTTTATTGCATCTATTTGATTCTTACCTCTCTCTCTCTTTTTTTTTAATTAATCTGGCTAGTGGTCTATCTATTTTGTTGATCTTTTCAGAAAACCAGCTCCTGGATTTACTGATTTTTTGAAGGGTCTCTATCTCCTTCAGTTCTCCTCTGATCTTAGTTATTTATTGTCTTTCTGCCAGCTTTTGAATTTGTTTGCTCTTGCTTCTCTAGTTCCTTTATGTGTGATGTTAGGGTGTCAATTTGAGGTCTTTCCTCACTTCTCATGTGGGCATTTAGTGCTACAAATTTCCCTCTAGACACTGCTTTAAATGTGTCCCAGAGATTCTGGTACACTGCGTCTAATAAATTACTAAGTTTCAAAACCTCAAAAATATGTTGAAGCCCAGCTTCCAGACCATGAGAAATAAATATCTGTTGTTTAAGCTACTCAGTCTATTATCATTTTGTTATAGCAGCCTGAACTGATTAACACAGCCAGATAGTAAATATTTAGGCTTTTCTGGGCCATGTACAATCTCTGTCCCATGGTTGTCTTAGTTGGCTCAGGCTGCTTTATCAAAATACCATAGCCTAAGTGGCTTAAACAACAGACATTTATTCTCACAGTTCTGGAGGCTAGGAAATCCAACATCAGGACACCAGCATAGTCAAGTTCTGGTGAGGACTCTCTTCCTGGCTTGCAGATGGCTGACATCTGCCTTCTTGCTGTATCTTCCCACGGTGGAGAGATAAAGAGCTCTATCTCCTGTCCCTTGTTATAAGAGCACTAATACCATTATGAGGAATCTACCCTCATGACCTAATTATCTCCCAAAGTCTCCATCTCCAAACACCATCACATTGGGGGTTAGAGCTTTAACATATGGACTTAGGGAAGACTCAGTTGAGTCCATAGCATTCCACCCCTAGATTCCCCTGAAATTCATATTCTTCTCACATAAAATACACACCTTCCATCCCAACAGCCCATTCCAGCATCCACTTTAAAGACGAAAATTACAAAGTCTCATCTAAGTCTCATCTAAATTAGACATGGGTGAGACTTGAGGTACAATTTATCCTGAGGCAAAATTTCTTCCCCTGTGAAACCAGATAAATATGTGCTTCCAAAATAGGATGGTGGGACAGGCACAATAGAGATATTCCCATTACAAAAAGGAAGAAATAAGGCTGGGTGCCAGGTGGCTCATGCTTGTAATACCAGCACTTTGGAAGGCTGAGGCAAGCGGATCACTTGAGGTCAGGAGTTCGAGACCAACCGGACCAACATAGCAAACCCTCGTTTCTCCTGAAAATACAAAAATTAGCTGGGCATGATGGCAGGCACCTGTAGTCCCAGCTACTAGGGAGGCTGAGGCAGGAGAATTGCTTCAACCCAGGAGGTGGATGCTGCAGTGAGCCAAGATCATACCACTGCACTCCAGCCTGGGCAACAGAGCATCTCAAAAAAAAAAAAAAAAAAAAAAGGCAGGGGCAAGGGGGAGAAATGAGAAGGAAGGAAAAAGTGATGGGTCCCAGTTAAGCTTAAAATTTATCAGCAGCCAGGACCATGAGGCTCTTTGGGGTGACTGCACTTTTTGAAACTGCCCCTTGGGCCTGTGATGGGAGTGGCAGCCCCGATGATCTCTAAATTGCCTTTAGCCTCACTCTTCCCCCTTTCTTGAGGAAGAAATAACATATGCACACTTTCTCCATTTTGTCCCATTTTCTCTGTTCTCTTTGGTCCCAGCTGGCAGTGTTCCTGCTGGTATAATCCCATCTCTGTTTATGGCTTCTGTTGAGATAGCTGACTAGGACCATGGTTCATGCATACACTTATCTCCTTATCAAATGTGGATCAGCCACACCCTTAATGTTCTCTTTCAAACATACTTTCTCATTCTTTGCAATACGGATAAGCTGACAATTTTCTAAATCTTTGAAGTCCTGGTTCCTTTTTTATATAACAGTTCCTTCTTCAATTCGTTTATCTCTTATTGCATTTTACTATAAGCAGTCAGAAGGAACCAACTGCTCTCTAACACTTTATGGCTAAGTTTTTTTGCCACTATGCAAAAAGTATCACTTTTTTCCCATTGTCCAGTAGCATGTTCCTCTCTTCCATCTGAGATCTCATCAGAATGGCCGTTACCATTCAGATTTCTACCAGCATTCTGTTTATATTCTCTAGGAACATGGAGGCTTTCTCTGTAGCTATCCTCTTTTTTTCTGACCCCTTACCAGAAATACCATTAGCAAACCCTTCACAGTAATCTAGGTGTTTTTCTAGCATGCATCTCAAAATTCTTCCAGACTCTACCCCATTACCCATTTCTAAAGCTACTTCCACAATTTTAGGTATTTGTTACAGCAGCACCCTACTTCTCAGTACCAATATCTATATTAGTTAGTGTTCTCCAGAGAAACAAAACAGAACCAATAAAGGAATATGCTGTGTGTGTGTGTGTGTGTGTGTGTGTAAAGGAATTAGCTCACACAATTATGGAAGCTAAAAAGTACCAGTCTTCCATCCATAAGTTTGAGACCCAGAAAACCTGGTGATGTGGTTCTAGTTTAGTCTGAAGGCCTAAGAACAAGGAGAACCAATCTAAGTTCTAGTCCAAGTTCAAAGGCCTAAGATGGAAGGCTGATGATGTAAGTTTCAGTCCAGGAGCAGGAAAAGAACAATATCTGAGCTCCAGCAGGCAGACAGAGAGAATTATCCCTACATTGCAGAAGACAATCTACTTTACTTTGTCTATTGATTTAAATGCTAATTTCTTCCAGAAACACTCTCACAGATACACCCAGAATTAATGTTTAGCCAGTTATCTGGGCACCCCGTGGTCCAGTCAAATTGACACAGAGTTAACCATTACAGTGATTTTCTTTGTTTTGTTTTTGTTTTATTACACTTTTATAGTATAAAAACCATTATCTTGGAAGCCAAACAAAATGGGTCACACAATATATTTGACCCACAAGCTATAGTTTGTTGAACTGTGCATCATCTCACTGCAATGACCAACCTCAATAAGGGTTAGTAGTACTCAAACACTTTGGTCACTCTAAGAACAGAGTTCTCAATATTTTTAGGTTATAGTCCCTATAGGAATACTACACATACACACACACACACACACACACACACACACACAAATTTTGCGTATTATTCCACACACCCTAGGACAAGACTCCAACTGTAGGGCACCACAAATAAATAGCCCCATTTCAGCTAACAGCGGTTGTATCATACAGTCTTTCAATTAAGTTCAATATCTATGGATTTTTCAAGCATCCAGTTGGGGTATACCTTAAAAGCACTTATATAAAACATGACAGCCATCACAGACAAAATGACTCAGTGAAGACTAATTGTTGGCGTATAATGAGGAAATAATATAGGTACATGGAGGTGATGCCCTAATAGTCCATTCTGCTTCTCTCCTGTAAAGCTCAAGACTATTAGAAGGGAAAGATATTTTCTGCAGGAGATGAGATTGCCTTCTATTTGCATGTTTGACTTAGACAATAGGGTTTTCTGTAATATTCTCAAAGGGTTCTAATGCCTGATTTTTTTTTTCTGTGTGTAGGTAACCCTTCTGTTTCTATACATGTCTCATGATTTTTTCTTGTTGCTGAGAATCTGGACATTTTAGATAATATTTTGTGGAAACTGAGTTCTGACCTCCCCAGTGGAATTGTTGCATATTTTTGTGTATTTGTTTGTTTACTGACTTATCTGGGGTAATTCTGTGAAGTCTTTGTCCCCTGCAGTGTGTAGCCACTGATGTCTCTGCTCGAGTTTTATTTTTACTTCTTGTTTTTATTTTTAACTGTGGCTTTCTAGGCATTGCACTGGGTCATCATAGCCCAATGCCTCTCAATTGGGGTCTATTTTTGCCCCCCAGGGGACATTTGGCATTGTCTGGAGACATTTTTTGTTGTCACAACTGGAGAGGAAGATGCTTCTGACACCTGGTCAGTAGAGACCTAGGATGCTGCTAAGTATCCTACAGTGCACAGGACAGCACCCTGTGACAAAAAGACTATCTGACCCAGATGTCCATAGGCCTGGTTGAGGCATCAAGTTGAGAATTCCTCATATAGTTTAGAGACCAGCCAACTATTGATCAGAGGTTATGCTTAAAAAGCTTAATCTAATAAGGCTTCCACCCTTTGCCAGAGGATACATCTGTGTGTTGTTTGAGGCATAAACTTGAAGTTTAAGCTATTTACAAGTGATATAGTCTGGATGTTTGTCTCCTCCAAATATCATGTTGACATGTGATATCCAATGTTGGAAGTGGGGCCTGATGGGAGGTGTTTGGGTCATGAGGGCAAATCCCTCATGAATAGCTTGGTGCCTGCCCCTCAGTAATGAGTTCACACAAGATCTGGTTGTTTAAAAGAGCTTGGCACTTCTTCCCTCTGTCTCGCCCCCTCTCTCACTATGTGTTGTGCTAGCTCCCCCTTCATCTTTTGCCATGATTATAAGCTTCCTGAGGCCCTCACCAGAAGCAGATGCCAGCACTGTGCTTTCTGTACAGCCTGCAGAACCGTAAGCCAAATAAACATTTTCTTTTTTTATTTTTTTTATTTTTTTTATTGCATTTTAGGTTTGGGGGTACATGTGAAGAACATGGAAGATTGTTGCATAGGTACACACATGGCAGTGTGATTTGCTGCCTTCCTCCCCCATCACCTATATCTGGCATTTCTCCCCATGCTATCCCTCCCCAACTCCCCACCCCCCCACTATCCCTCCCCTTTTTCCCCCAACAGACCCCAGTGTGTGATACTCCCCTCCCTGTGTCCATGTGTTCCCATTGTTCAACACCCGCCTATGAGTGAGAACATGCGGTGTTTGATTTTCTGTTCTTGTGTCAGTTTGCTGAGAATGATGGTTTCCAGGTTCATCCATGTCCCTACAAAGGACACGAACTCATCGTTTTTGATGGCTGCATAATATTCCATGGTGTATATGTGCCACATTTTCCCTGTCCAGTCTATCATCGATGGGCATTTGGGTTGGTTCCAGGTCTTTGCTATTGTAAACTGTGCTGCAATGAACATTCGTGTGCATGTGTCCTTATAGTAGAACAATTTATAGTCTTTTGGATATATACCCAGTAATGGGATTGCTGGATCAAATGGAATTTCTATTTCTAGGTCCTTGAGGAATCGCCACACCGTCTTCCACAATGGTTGAACTAATTTACACTCCCCACCAACAGTGTAAAAGCGTTCCTATTTCTCCACATCCTCTCCAGCATCTGTTGTCTCCAGATTTTTTAAGGATCGCCATTCTAACTGGCGTGAGATGGTATCTCAATGTAGTTTTGATTTGCATTTCTCTAATGACCAGTGATGATGAGCATTTTTTCATATGTTTGTTGGCTTCATGTATGTCTTCTTTTGTAAAGTGTCTGTTCATATCCTTCGCCCACTTTTGAATGGGCTTGTTTGTTTTTTTCTTGTAAATGTGTTTCAGTTCTTTGTAGATTCTGGTTATCAGCCCTTTGTCAGATGGGTAGACTGCAAAAATTTTTTCCCATTCTGTTGGTTGCCGATTCACTCTAATGACTGTTTCTTTTGCTGTGCAGAAGCTATGGAGTTTGATTAGGTCCCATTTGTCTATTTTGGCTTTTGTTGCCACTGCTTTTGGTGTTTTGGTCATGAAGTCCTTGCCTAAACAATTCAGGACATAGGTATAAACATTTTCTTTACAAGTTACCTAGCCTCGGGTATTTCTCTATAATAATGCAAACAAACTAATACAAGAAGTTTGCCCTGGTTTTTACTTTCCGTCATTCTCATACCTCCCACAAAAAGCCTCATTTCATCCAGAGACATGTGAATAACTAGGGCCATTTCCAATCTGTCTTCAGTATGTACACAGCACTGCATGCATGTGCAGCCTTCCAAATACTAGGGATGTGTGGGAGGTTTCCGAAGCCCATTATAGCTTTTTCACTCCCTGTATAGCCTTGTTAGATTTCTGGCTGTTCTTCCAGTCTGTTGTTTGCCCCAATCAGTATGGCTCCCCCAATTGTTTTTGATAACACCCAGGGGCATGAGGGTTTTATGCATGCTCTGGTCCAAATCAAGTTAGTCATCTTTGGCAGCAAAGCTGCTGGTTTTCTTGGTTTAACTCACCTTCGTGGAACTACTGCTGATTGGAGCTAGGGGTGGAGGAATAGGAGTAGGGGCACCCCAGGATAAAATACACCATAGATTCCCACTGTTTTTACCCAAAATTCAGTAGTTTTTTGCAAATAAATGCTTCCTTTTTAAAATAAATTATATTGTGTATGTTTAAAGTATATGACATGATATTATGAGATACATATAAATAGTAAAATGGTTACTATAGTGAAGCAAATTAACATATCGATCATCTCACAGTTACCCGTTTTTTGTGGCAAGAACAGCTACAATTGACTCATTTAGCAAAAGTCCAAAATACAATGCACTTTTATTAACTATAGCCTTCATGTTATATAACAGACCTCTAGATCTGTTCATTCTACATGTCTGCTACTTTGTGTCCCTAGCCATACATCTCCCATTTCCTCCTCCATCCCCCTACCCTGGCCCTGGTAACCACTATTTTTTTATCTCTATATTTATTTGACTTTTAAAAAAAAGATTCTGGATACAAGTGAGATCATGCAAATTTTTTTTTTTTCTGTATCTGGCTTATTTTACTTAGCATAATGTCCTCCAGATTCATCCATATTATGGCAAATGGTAAGATCTCCTCTTTAAAAAGGTGAATAATATTCCATTGTCTATATATACCACAGTTTATAATACATTTATCCATCAACAGACATTTAGGTTGTTTCCATATCTTGGCTTTCATGGATAATGCTGCAATGAACATGGAAGTACAAATATCTTTATGAGGTAGTACTTTCGTTTCCTTTGGGCATATACTCAAAGCATAAAAGAATAAAATTAGATCTTTATCATCATACACACAAATCAGCTCAAAACAAATAAAAGACTTAAACAAGAATAAGACCTGAAACCATAAAACTCATAGAAGAAGACATAGGTGGTAAAGCTCCTTAACATTGGCCTTGGCAATGATTTTTTTGGATATCACACCAACCGCTTACGCTACAAAAAACAAAATAAATAAATGGGACAATATCAAACTAACTAGCTTATGCACAGCAAAGGAAACAATCAGCAAAATGAAAAGCTATCCTGTGGATTAGGAAAAAATATTTGCTAACTGTACTTGTAATAAGGGGTTAATATTTAAAATTTATAAAGAACTCGTACAACTCAATAGCAATAAAACATATAACCCAATTTAAAAATGATCAATGGTTAGACATTTCCCCAAAGAAGACATACAAATGACCAGCACATATATGAAAAGATGTTCAACATCACTAATCATAAATGCAAATCAAAGCTACTGTGATATACCACCTGACACCCATTAGAATATCTATTATCAAAAAGACAAGAGATAACAAGCATTGGCAAGGGTGTGGAGAAAAAGGAACTCTTGTACCCTATTGGTGAGAATGTAGATCGGTGTAGCAATTATGGGAAACAGTATGAAGGTTACTAAAGAAATTAAAAATAGAATAAATACTTCTCAATTTGCTGTATACCTTTGGACAATTTCTACAGTCCTAAAATGCTTCTTTTTTAGTTTTGGCCACTTTTATCAATGCTTTTGGGGGAGAGAATTTGCCAAGCTCCTCACTGTGCTTTTCTAGAAGTCTCAGCTCCAGACTCCCAAGGCTATACTTTGAGACACACTAGTGTACTAGGCTGTAGGGTTGCATGACTTGGGTTCATGTCCTAGCTCTACCACCTAATGATTATATTCTTACAAAGTTACTTAGCATCTCTGAGCTTTAGTTAGTTGTCCTTGAGAATGATAATACCAATGAAAGTGAACATGAGAGTTACATGTATAGCAGTTTTTTAAAACTATTGCTTAATATCTTACAATGTGGATAAACCACAGTTCATTTAGATATTCTTCCACTTCCACCACTGATAGACATTTAGTCTTTTATCTAATTATTTTTGCTATTATAAACATCACTATTATAAATATCCTTACATGCAGCTCCACATGTGTGAGTGACACTTTCTATAAGATAAATACTAGAGAGGTGAACTACTATTTGCCCAAAGGAAAAGAAGTCATTATATCAAAAAGACACCTGTATGTGTATGTTTATCACAGCACAATTTACAATGGCAAGGATATGGAACTAACCTCAGTGCCCATCAACCACTAAGTAGATAAAGAAAAAAAAAAAAAAATATATATATATATATATATATACACACACACACACACCATGGAATAGTACTCAGCCATAAAAAGAAGGAAATAATGTCTTTTGCAGCAACTTGGATGGGGCCGGAGGACATTACTCTAAATGGAGTAATTCAGGAATGGAAAACCAAATACTCTATGTTCTCAGTTATAAGTGGGAGCTAAGCTATGTTATGCAAAGGCATACAGGGTGGTATAATGGACACTGGAGACTCAGAAGAGGAGAGAGAGGGAGGGGGATAAGGAATAAAAAACTACATATTAGGTTTAGTGTACACTACTTATATGATGGGTGCACTGAAATCCCTGACTTCACCACTATACAATTCATCCATGTAACCAAAAACCGCTTGAGCCCCAGAAGCTATTGAAATAAAAAATATATATTAAAAGATAAAATAAATAAATAAAGTACAAGAGAAAAAAAGATAAATACTGAGAGGTGAATTTCTGGGTCAAATATGCACATTTTAAATTATTTTCATAGAAACTTGCTGATTGTCATCTAGTATAACTTTATCAATTTATACTCCTACTACCAATGTTTACAAGTATGCATTTCCTCACATCCTTTAAAGCACATTTTAATCAGCCTTTAAAACTTTCGTTGCTATTGTGGGTATAAATGGTATCACATTTTGGTTTAAATATCCATTTATTTGATTATTATTAAGGCTAGGGGCAGTTCCTATGTTTACCGGTCACTTCTAGTGACTTTCCTTCTTGGTATCCTTTACCTATTTTTCTGTTGGGTTTTTATCTTTAATGATCACAGAAGTTTATTCTATATGCTGGATATTAATCCTTTTATGTTACAAATATTTTTCCTATTACTTGTCTTTTAACTTTTTTTGTATATTGTTTGCAAAATAGAAGGTATTTATTTTCATATAGACAAATTTATCTCTATGCTTTTTGTATCATATTAAAACAGCTTTTGCTACCTCAAGGTTGTCAACATATAATGTTTTATACTTTAAATTTTTTATACTTTAATCAATCAGAAATTTATTTTTTGAATTATGTGAAGACAAGTTTTTTTTTTCTTTTCCCTTGTAAATTGGGTAGCATACTTTATTTACCTCTTCTAAATGAGTAACCAGATGTATGGAAAGTCTTTGTTTTTTTGTAATTTTTTATTTTGCAATAACTTCAAATGAACAGAAGATTAGTTGCTAAAATAGTACAAGGGGCCTCCTGTATTAGTCTGTTCTCACATTGCCATAAATAACTGCCAGAACTGGTTAATTTATGAAGAAAACAAGTTTAATTGACATAGTTCCATAGGCTGTACAAGAAGCATGGCTAGGAGGCCTCAGGAAACTTACAATCTTGGTAGAAGATAAAGGGGAAGCAAGCATATCTTACCATTGTGGAGCAGGAGAGAGAAACAGCAAAGGGGGAAGTGCTACACACTTTTAAACAACCAGATCTTGTGAGAACTCACTATCATGAGAGCAGCAAGGGGAGAATTTGCCCCTGTGATCCAATCACCTCCCCCAGGTCCCTCCCCCAACATTGGGGATTACAATTAAACATGAGATTTAGGTGGAAACACAGAGCCAAACCATATCATTCCAACATTCCACCCAGCCCCTCCCAAATCTTATGTCCTTTTCAAATTTCAAAACCAATCATGCCTTCCAACAGTCTCCTAAAGTCTTAACTAATGCCAGCACTAACTCAAAAGTTCAAGTCCAAAGTCTCATCTGAGACAAGGCAAGTCTCTTCCACCTATGAGCCTGTAAATCAAAAACAAGTTTGTTACTTCCAAGATACAATGGGGACACAGGCATTGGGTAAATGCTCCCATTCCAAATGAATAAAACTGGACAAAGCCAAGGGTGTACAGGCCCCATGCAAGTTCAATACCCAACAGGGCAGTCAGGTAAATTTTAAAGCTCCAAAATAATCTCCTTTGACTCCATGTCTCACATTGAGGGCTTGCTAATGCAAGGGGTGGACTCCCATGGCCTTGGGCAGCTCTACCCCTGTGACTTTGCAGGGTACAGCCCCCGAGGGTGCTTTCACAGTCTGGCATTGAGTGGCTGTGGCTTTTCCAAGTGTATGGTGCAAGTTACTTGGTGGATCTACCATTCTGGGGTCTTAAGGATGGTAGCCCTCTTCTCACAGTTCCACTAGGCAGTGCACCAGTGGGGGCATTGTGTAGAGCCTCCAACTCCACATTTCCCCTCCACTCTGTCCTAGTGAGAGGTTCTCCATAAGGGCTCTGCCCCAGCAGTAGACTTCTGCCTGGACATCCGGGCATTCCCATCCATCCTTTGAAATCTAGGTGGAGGCTCCCAAACCTCAACTCTTGCCTTCTGGACACCCATAGGCCCAACAACACATGGAAGCCGCCAAGGCTTGGGGCTTGCATCCTCTGAAGAATGGCCCAAGCTGTTCCTTGGTCCCTTTTAGCCATGGCTAGAGCTGGAACAGCTGAGACACAGAGGCATGGGACATGGGGGCCATGTCCCAAGGCTGCACAGAGCAGTGGGGCCCTGGGCCTGGCCCACAAAACTTTTTTCCCTCTAGGCCTCAGGGTCTGTGATGGGAGGGGCTGCTGCAAGGGTCTTTGACATGCCCTGGAGACATTTTCCCCATTGTCTTGACTATTAACATTTGGCTTCTCTTTGCTTATGGAAATTTCTGTAGCCTTGAATTCCTCCCCAGAAAAAGAAAAAATGTGGGTTTTTTCCACCACATGGTCTCACTGCAAATTTTCCAACCTTTTATACTCTGTTTCCCTTTTAAATATAAGTTCCAATTTCAAACCATCTCTGCAAATGCATATGAGCATACACTGTTAAAAGCAGCCAGGCCACATCTTGAACACTTTGCTACTTAGACATTTCTTCTGCCAGATGCCCTAAATCAGCTCTCTCAAGTTGAAAGTTCCACAAATCCCTAGAGCAGGGGCAAAATGCTGCCAGTCTCTGATAAAGCATAGCAAGAATGACCTTTACTCCAGTTCCCAATAAGTTCCTCAGCTCCGAGACCACCTCAGCATAGACTTCACTGTTTGCATCGCTATGAGCATTTTCGTCAAAACTATTCAACAAGTCTCTATGAAGTTCCAAACATTCCCTTGCCTTTCTGTCTTCTTCTGAGCCCTCCAAACTGTTTCAATCTCTGCCTGCTATCCAGTCCCAAAGTCACTTCTACATTTTCAGGTAACTTTACAGCAATGCCCCACTTCTCTGGTAACAATTTTCTGTAGTAGTTCATTGTCACATGGCTGTTAAGAGCTACCTGAGACTGGGTACTTTGTGAAGAAAAGAGGTTTAATTGACTCACAGTTCTGCAGGCTGTACAGGAAGCATGGCTGGGAGGCCTCAGGAAACTTATAATCATGGTATAAGGCGAGGGGGAAGCAAGCACATCTTACTATGGCAAAGCAGGAGAAAGTGAAGGGAAAGTGCTATACACTTTTAAACAACCAAATCTCGTGAGAGCTCAGTCACTTTCAGGAGAACAGCAAGGGGAAGTTCGCCTCCATGATCCAATCACCTCCCACCAAGTCCCTCCCCCAACATTGGGGATTACAATTCAAAATGAGATTTGGGTGGGGACATAGAGCCAAACCTTATCACCTCCTATATATTCTCTACCCACCTATGCTTCCTTCTTTTGATACTTGAATGGTTTCATATTTGAAATTTTGTCCTCTTATATATTTTGAGTTTATCTTCGTGACCTGGTGACATGACATATAGACACAAATTTATCTTTTCCTAAGTCCTATCTAGTTGTCCCAACACCATTTTATTTAAAAATTCATCTTTTGCCAGGTGAATTTTGCTGTCACTTTATTACATATCAGATTTCCATATCCATTTGGATATATTTCTGGGCTTTTAATACTCTTCCATTGTTTTATCTTCCTATTAAAGTACAACATTACACCATTTTAGTTATAGAAGTTCTGCAGTATATTTTAATATCTGATAAGGGACAAATCCCTCCCCTCAACCCTTATTTCTCTTGCTTATTTCTTGGTAGAAGACTTTTAGAAGGAGAGTTTTCTGGATGCTGATTTTTAAAAGTTATCTCAATAAATAGTTCTGATTACTATGATCTTCCCCCCAGAGCTGAATATGCTAACACCGTGATGCGCTTTGATTATGTCTGGCTTCGAGACCACTGCCGCTCAGCATCGTGCTACAACTCTAAGACTCATCAGCGCAGCCTGGACACAGCCAGTGTGGATTTATGTATCAAGCCAAAGACTATTCGTCTGGATGAGACCACACTTTTTTTTACTTGTGAGTGGGCAGGAGACTTGGTCTTCTTTGGGGGTACTCTTATAAAGAACTATTATTTTGTGGAAAATGGTTTTTTCCTTTCAAAAATAGGTTATTCTCTTAGTTACTTTTCTTTTTCTCTTGTTTTGGAAGGATTTTTTGAAACATTTTATGTTTTTCTTCAAATAAAGTTGTTACAATCCACAGCTAACATTATACTTAATGGTGAGACTCAACGTTTTCCCTCTAAGACAGGGAACATGGCAAGGATGTCCACTCTTACCACTATTATTTAACATCCACTCTCACCACTCTTGTTTATCATAGTACTGAAAATTCTATTACAGTAAGTCCAGAAAAATTAATAAAATACATACATATTAGAAAGGAAAAAATAAAACTCTTTATTTGCAGATATATGACAGCCTAACATAGACTACCTCAAGTAGTCTACAATAAAACTATGAGAACTAATAAATGAGTTCAGTAAGGTCACAGGACACCAGATCAACACACAAATACCAACTGTATTTCTATGTAGAAACTGAAATGAAAAATGACCATTTCAATTGCTTCAAATAAATTTAAATATTTAGGTATAATCTAACAAAATATGTATAGGATCTATATTATAAAAATTATTAAATGCTGATGAAAGAAATGAAAGAAGGCATAAATACATGGAGAGGCAAATCATATTCATGGATTGGAAGACTCGACATAGTAATGATGTCAGTTTTCTCCAAATTGGTCTGTAAGTTTTAATGCAATTCCTGTCAAAATAAAAGCAAGATTTTTTTGTAAACAAGTTTGTTCTAAAATTTAAATGAAAATACACAGGCCCTAGGAGAGCCAGCACAATTATGAAAGTGAAGAATTAAGTGGGAAGAAATCACTTCCTGATGTTAAGACTGCAGTAATCAAAACAGTGTGGTATTGATGGAAGGACAGATACATAGATCAATGGAACAGAATAGAAAACCCAGAAATAGATCCACAGAAATATAGTCAACTGATCTTTGGCAAAACTGCAAAAGCCATTCAATGGAGGAAGAATAGTCTTTTCAATCATTGGTGCTGGAGCAATTGGACATCCATAATGAAAAAATAAAAGAACCTCAACCCAAGTCTCACACCTTATATATAAACCAACTTATAGTAGATTGTAGACTTAAGTGTGTAACATGAAGCTATAAAACTTCAAGGAAAGAACATAGAAGAACATCTTCAGATTTTGCCTGGTGTTAGAAACTAAATAACTCTTAAAACTCAGCATAAAAAACAAGCAATACAATTTAAAAATGCATAAAAGATATGCTCACATATTTTCCTGAATATACAGATGGCAAATAAACACATGTAAAGATGTTCAATATTATTAGCTGTTAGAGAAATGAAAGTTAATATCACCGGGCCACGTGCAGTGGCTCATGCCTGTAATCCCAGCACTTTGGGAGGCCGAGGCAGGGGGATCATGAAGTCAAGAGATCGAGACCATCCTGGCCAACATGGTGAAACCTGGTCTCTACTAAAAAAAAAAATACAAAAATTAGCTTGGCATGGTGGCACGCACATGTAGTCCCAGCTACTCGGGAGGCTGAGGCAGGAGAATTGCTTGAACATGGGAGGCAGAGGTTGCAGTGAGCCGAGATTGTGCCACTGCACTCCAACCTGGCGCCTGGTGATGGAGCGAGACTCTGTCTCAAAAAAAAAGAAAGTTAATATCACAATGAGTCTGCACTACATACCTATCAGAATGACTAAATTAAGAAACAGTGACTACACCAAATAATAGAGAAGATGCAGAGAAATTCTATCACTCTTACTTTGCTCATGGGAATGTAAAATGCTATACTCTGGAAAACAGTTTGGTAGTTTCTTTAAAAAAAAAAAAAAGAAGAAAAAGAAAAAAGAAACCTAAACATGCAACCTAGAAATCACACTCCTGGGCATTTATCCCAAAGAAATGAAAACTTATGTTCACAAAAAAACCCTATACATTAATGTTCACATCAGCCTTATTCGTAATAGCCAAGAACTGGAAACTACCCAATAGGTGAATGGTTAAGCAAACCATCCATACAATAAAATGCTACTCAGCAATGAAAAGGAATGAACTAATGATAGACATAGTAACTCGGAATAACCTCAATTAGATTATGCCGAAGTAAAAACAGCCAATCTACATGATATCATTTATGTTAATATTCATGAAATAACATAATTATAGAGATAGAGAACAGATTATTGGTTGCCAGGAGTTATGGATGTGGGGGTAGGAGGTGGCAGATGTAGCTATAAAAAAGGTAACATGAAGGAGTCATATGATTGAGTATCTTGACTGTGGTGGTGGTTACACAAAGTTACACATGTAATTACACTGCATAGATCTATGCACATAAATGAATATCTGTTTAACTGTTTAAATCTGAATAAGCTCAATGGATTGTACCAATACCACTTTCTTGGTTTGGGCATTGTACTGTGAAAGGCTTGGGGGAAGAGCTTATGGGACTTTCCTACACATTTCTTTTCAACATCCTATGAATCTATTATCTCCAAATAAAAAAGTTAAAAGAAAAAGCACTGGAGGAAGAAATATACTTACAATCCATATACTGACTACTAATTTTTTTACAATAGAAAAAACAATGCCATGGAAACATTTATTTAAAAACAGGGCAACTTGGCAGAATATTAGCAAAATATATGACAAAGACTAAATATCTTTAATATATAAGGTGCTATTGTTAAATTGTAAGAAAAGTACAAGTATTCCAATAGAAAAATGTGAGAAAGGACTGAACAGACAAATCATTAAAGCAGTAGTAGCAAACATTTTCTGTAAAGAACCAGATGGTAGATATTTTTAAACTCTGTGGGCTATATCGTCTCTGTCACAACTATTCAATTCTTCAGCCCTTGAGTTGTGAGTGAATGGAGCTATAGACAGTATGTAACAAAATAGACATTCATGTGTTCTGAAACAGGTGTCACAAAACCAAGCACCAGATTTGACTCATAAACCATAGTTTGGTAACACCTGCATTAAGAAACATAGATGTCTTACAAAATAGAAAAAGTATTCTTATTAGCCTTATTAGTAAGCAAATAAATTAAAATTATTACAAGATAGCAATTTCACTTTACTTACCAAATTAGAAAAAATATATATATTTTAAAAATAAGAATACTCCATTTTGATAGACACATATGTACTGTTGGAGGGAATGAAGATTAGTAGACTTTCTAGAAAGTAATACAATTATGTATATCAGAACTCTTAAAAGTTTGTATCTTTGAAATTTCTAAATACAAAGCTACAAACTTTCAAGAAATATAATATGCATTCTATTTCTAAATTATTAGAAATATGGTTAAAGATGATCACTATTAAATAATAGGAAAAAATTTAAAATAAATGTACATACCCAGAAGAACAGATGGGTTAGATAAATCTTGGTAATGTACATTTTGCAAGCTTTAAAAATTAACTTTAATGAAGACTTAATTATTAAAATGATAAAATTTAATGTTAAAAATTGTTACAATGTTAAGTGACAATGGCAGGGTCCCAAGTTTTATATACTATATTTATGTATATAAATTATATAAAATAAGAGAATACATAGAAAAAAACTGGAAGGAATGATGCCAAGCTGTCAATCATAGTTTCATCTGGGTGGTAGAATGATAAACGTGGTGACTTTTAATTGCCTCATACTTTTTATGTTTTCCAAATTATCCAAAGTGTGATACTTTTTTATCAAGGGGAGAGAGAAAAAGAGAGAAGTAAAAAAGATAGACAAGCCTTTCACTCCTTCTGCTGCTTGCTTCCTTTGCTTATCTTGAAGATTTTCTAGAGCATTTTGGGGTTGTTTTTTCACTTTTTTTTGGGTAAGGGTGGTGCACAGCAGGTGAGGTCACTTACAAAGTAATTTTATTATATTGTGTTGATGTCATATAATTAGACAGAAATGTCCTATATCATGTAGAAGAGGAAGACAGCATAGAATGGTATTGAACTTTTAGAAGCAAGAAGGTGGGGTTCTAGTTCCACCTATAGTACTTAGTGGTATGATCCTGAGTGAGTCACTAACTGACTTTATCTCCTTCTGTAAAATAAAGATTAGCCCCTTCTAGCTCAAACATTCTGAGTTCCTATATAGATGGAAGACAGGGATGGGGACAAGGAGAGAGAGTACCAAGTACGGTAAAACCTACTTGGATTGTCATTCTGTGATGACTTGGTTAATTTTCCAGACGGTCTTTTACTATGTAACTATAATTCTGTAAACTTATTTAGCCTCTGGGAAGATTGATTTATTCATTCATTTATTCATGCATACCACTCAAACCACACATATTTCTGTCTCAGAAACATTCTAGGCACTCATTTTAATTTGGTTTCATAAATAATACAGTACTAGATAACTGATTTCTAAGAAAAGAATTCTTAACCAGTTGTAACCAATTATACTTTATAACCAATTAAAATGTTGACATTATTTGTAATTATTATTTTAGTGCCTTTTATTTTTCCCCTTAAAAGGGCCAGATGGTCATGTGACTAAATACGACTTGAATTGGCTAGTGAAAAACAGCTATGAAGGGCAGAAACAAAAAGTTATCCAGCCTAGAATATTATGGAATGCTGAAATCTACCAGCAAGCCCAAGTTCCATCTGTAGATTGCCAGAGCTTCTTAGAAACCAAGGAGGGATTGAAGAAGTTTCTGCAAAACTTTCTGCTCTATGGAATTGCTTTTGTAGAAAATGTCCCTCCCACTCAAGAGCACACAGAGAAGTTGGCAGAAAGGATCAGCTTAATCAGGTAATTCATTTGTTTCCTGAAATCCACAGTACTATAGTTAATTTCCAGATCATGAGTACCAATAAATAAATGTAACGGGTGTGGTCACTCTCATTTTCGATTCAGAATATTTTGAGCATGAATAAGGGGACTCCCACTTGCAGTGCTTTATTTGAGGTCTGGATTTTTAAACTCTAAATATATTTGCGTGTAAAATATAATGATTTATACGGAGTCGTTGGTAATGTTTCTAGCCCAGTGATCCTCAAACTGAGAGATATTATTGTACACTGGAAAAACACTGACTGTAAGAACTGGATACTAGTCTGAGTTCTACCATCAAGTAGTTGTGTGACCATAGACATGTCCATTACACACACAGACACACATCCTCTCGACCCCCACTGTCCTCTATTTCCCTGTCTGTTCAAAAGAGGATTGAATAAGATAGTATCTAAAGATTATCCAGTTTTGACTCTCTACAATCCCTGTGGCTTGATTCCGAGACTGATTGATTGTTAATAACACTGCCTTAAAAGGCTATATAGCATTCAGCCAGCACATTCACACCCATTATTTTCTTTAAAATTATTTCCCCTGTTTTACTGATGAGGCACTGACACTCAACTATACCAAGTGTTTTGCCCAGGATTGCTCTGCTAGTAAACAATAGAACTTGAATTCAAATAACCCAGGTTTCCTAATCCTAAATACATTGTTCTTTTTATTACCATTCTGCATTTCTGGGTGGTATATAGATTTATCTTCTGTAGTATTAAGTGTGATGTCAACCTACTCTATTATAACTAGTACTTTCCTTTTACTTAATAAGGTCCAGATATAGCTCATTTTGTAGTAGATAGTATGCTGGGTCTTCTGCCCTGTGCTGGTAGAGCATAATTAACAGCATCTGTGAGCCATTCAGTTTGAATCATGGTTTGAGAACTTTCAAGTGAAAGAAACTGTGCTGGTAAGCAATAAATTGAGACAACTTAGGGATGATAGTTCAAAAGAAAGAACATTTCCTATTTGAACTTCAAGGGTTCAGAAAATAAGATGAACTCTGAAAGCTAAAGAATTAAAGTGACCTTTAGTCAGATTTGAGCCCACCAGGAAAATAATTACAAAATCAAAATATATGATGTATACTTCAAGGAGAGACACAGCAACAATGGTACAGCAAATCTCACTAAATACTTGCTAACACAAACTATCCTTTTCTCTTTCCTTATTCCTCCATGTCCAAAAGATGAGTGAGAATCAACATTAATCACTTCCATGTCTTATAAAGAATATGAAAACTCTTCATTCATCCTTGCAAATTGGATTATCCAAAATATTAGGAAATATCACCATTATTGAAAAAATGATACTAATAAAAGACAACAGCTATAAAAATAAAAATAAAGTTAAAAAAATCATTTCCAGAAGCAGCTACATCATATTTTTCTATGAAATAAAGGTGAGCATAGAAAAGAACCTTCAATTTATGAAGGCTATGAAAACTGGGTACATAATCAGTGTGGAATGATTCTCTAAGCTTCCAGAATAGAACATTATACTTTCACAGTTTTCTCCTCAACTTTCTCAGAATGTTAATGACAGAATTGTCAAGACTAGCATGTTCAACTGTCATTTTCACCTTATGGATGAAATTCTGGAACCAAAAAAATCTATTGTTATTTGTGAGTAACTAAAGAAAGTATTGGAAAGAGTTTTGAAAGACAAGAATGAACATTTCAAATAGCTAACAGGTCTTTCTTTATTTCATCTGACAGAGAAACCATTTATGGGAGGATGTGGTATTTCACTTCGGACTTCTCCAGAGGTGACACTGCATATACCAAGCTAGCTCTGGATCGGCACACTGACACTACCTATTTTCAAGAGCCCTGTGGGTAGGTGGATTAGACTTTTACAGTATAAGGTCTTTGTGTGTGATAGTCTTGAGTGATTTCTTAATTATTTTCCATTCTATTTGAACCAAGATTATATCTGCTGCTGTGGATTTGTATGACTTTCTTTCTCTTCCCCTAGAAACATGATCATTTTGAAATACCTTAGCTTAATTTTTAGATTGTGTCTTGGACCATTCTTGCATTGCCATAAATAAATACCTGAGACTGGATAATTTATAAAAAAATTTGTTTTAAAATTTTATTTTTTATAAAAAATTATATTTTAAAAATTTTATAATTTTTTTATTTAAAAACTTATTAAAAAGGAGATTTAATTGTCTCATGGTTCTGCAGGCTATATGGGAAACATAACAGCATCTTCTTCTGGGGAGGCCTTAAGGAGATTCCAATCATGGTGGAAGGTGAAGGGGAAGCAAGCAAAAACAGAAGCAAGTGAGAGAGAGTTAAGAAGGAGGTGCCACACACTTTTAAACAGCCATATTTCACAAGAACTCAGTCACTAGCTGAAGACAGCACCAAGCCAAGAGGGGATCCACCTCCATGACCCAAACACTGCCCACTAGGCCCTCCCTGCAGCATTGGGGATTACAATTCAACATGAGATTTTGGCAGGAATAAATATCCAAACTATATCAGACTCCTAGGAATAAAATGTTTTTAAGTTATTGAAAACTCATTTTACTATATAAATGGAGTCCTAATTTTGTTAATTATTAAAATGTAATTTTACATTTTTTCAAGGTAATTATAAATTATCTCCAAAAAAGTATTGGCTAACTATTAGTTTTGGAATTTGTACAAATTTGTCACATTTAGTTATTAACACATTGCAAAGGGGTCAGTCATGCAAACACAGCTGCTTTGAGTATGGCATTAAGAAGAATCTGAATTGATTTACAAAAAGTTGGAGAGGAGGAATGATGGAAGAATAACTTTTTCACATGGAATAAGATGCTTTTGAGCCAAAGATGATATATACTATACTCAATTTTTCTACCATTTGCTCCTTATTAGAGGCACCTCTGTGGTCATTTTGTTGTTGTTGATCTTGCTTCTGCATATAAATGATGAGCCTGAGACACAAAGATATGAGTAAAATGAGTGCACATATAGATTGATAAAGACTGTATGAGAGGATAATAATATGTAATTGCTCATGGTTACACTGATTTCCTTTAAGGGTTTGTAATTTAAGAATGTCTGATTCAGGGAAGGAAAAACAAAGCAGCTTTTAGATATCCTGCTCAGTGTTACCAATATATGGGGGAGACCAACAGCCCTGCATCCTCATTCTAGCAGATACGAAAGGAAAAAAGGAAATGGGATAAGGAGCAGCTGTACAGGAGTTGAGGTTTCAATACTGACTAGCTCTTCCCTTTATGACCAACACCAGAGATAAACTGTTTGTGGCTTTAATTCAATTGTTTGTAATCAATGGCAAGGACCAAGTAGATTAGCAGTATTATAATAGTGGTTAAGAGTTCAGGCTGTGGCATCAACCAGACCCAGATTTGCATCCCGGTCTGAATGTGTATTAGATTTGTGATCTTGAACAAGTAACTTAACTTCTCTGTGCTTCAGTTTCCTCATCTGTAAAATGGAACTAGTAATAAAAGCTATCCATTAGCATTCCTAAGGAATTAAATTATATTATCATACTGCCTGACACATACTAACTGTTCAATAAATGTTAGCTATAATTTTCATCATTTTATTCATTTTAATCATCATCTTCATTGTCATATGTCTAAAGCTACCTTTGCTCTGAATCTCATCTTTCCAGCTTCCTTGGGGGATTTCTCTCTCCTCTGTCTTCAGCCTTTCCATACCTGTTGACTCCTTCCTATCAGCACCCCATATCTTAATTCTCTATTTTTGAACTCCTTGGACTCTATTTCCTCCAGCTACAACCATGTTTTTCTCTTCCACTTAATGGCTAAGATTATTAAAAGAATAATAGCTACGTTCAACATATTTCATTCTCACTTCCCATTTACTCCTCAAACCCATAGGCATCTAGTTTTCCCAACCCATCCTCACTGCAATTAAAGTTACTCTCTCTAAAGTCACCAGCAACTAACTTATTGTCATATCCAGTGTACACTGTCATCTAACTTGACCCCCGGGACAAACCATTAACCTATCCCTTCTTTCCTAGTTTTTCTGCTATATATCTATTTTCCCTCAGCCTCTTTGCTGGCTTCTTTTGTCTATTTCCTAAATATTATTTTTCCTGAAGGTTTTCTCCTTATCCCACTTTTCTTACTTGAAATGATCTCTCCAAATGACCTCTTCCATGCTCTTGGCCTTAGCTATCACCTGTGACAAAGTCTACCTCTCCTCTGATGTAAACATTTTAACTGGTAGCTAAATAACCCTGACCTGGAAGTTTCACAGAAATTTCAATATGGCCAGGCTTACCTTTCTCATTTTAATTGTATTTATATTATATTAGATTGTCCTTGATTTTATTCCTTCCATCTTTATGTTTATTTCTCATTTTAATTTGTTGTTTACTTTCTCTTTTTGTTTTGTTTTGTTTCTCCTTTTTTCCTTTTTTATTATACTTTATTATACTTTAGATTCTCGGGGAACATGTGCAGATCCTACAAGACTGTTGCATAGGTACATTCATGGCAAGGTAGTTTGCTGCCTCCATCCCCCCATCACCTATACTTGACATTTTCTCCCACGTTATCCCTCCCTACCCTACCTCCCACTGTCCCTCCCCTACCCCCCACAACAGACCTCAGTGTGTGATGCTCCCCTCTCTGTGTCCACATGTTCTCATTGTTCAACAACTGCCTGGGTGTGAAAAAAATGTGGTGTTTGATTATCTGTTCTTGTGTCAGTTTGCTGAGAATGATGGTTTCCAGGTTCATCCACGTCCCTACAAAGGACATGAACTCATCATTTTTTTATGGCTGCATAGTATTCCATGGTGTATATGTGCCACATTTTCCTTGTCCAGTCTATCATCGATGGACATTTGGGTTGGTTCCACATTTTTTGCTATTGTAAACAGCACCACAATGATCATACATGTGCATGTGTCTTTATAATAGAATTATTTACAGTCCTTTGGACATATACCCAGTAATGGGATTGTTAGGCCAAATGGAATTTCTCTTCTAGATCCTTCTAGGAATCGCCACACTGTCTTCCACAATGGTTAACTAATTTACACTCCCACCAACAATGTAGAAGTGTTCCTATTTCTCCACATCCTCTCCAGCATCTGTTGTCTCCAGATTTTTTAATGATCACCATTCTAACTGGCATGAGGTGGTATCTCAATGTAGTTTTGATTTGCATTTCTCTAATGACCAGTGATGATGAGTATTTTTTCATATGTTCCTGGCCTCATATATGTCTTCTTTTGAAAAGTGTCTGTTCATATCCTTCACCCACTTTTGAATGGGTTTGTTTTTTCTTGTAAATCTGTTTTAGTTCTTTGTAGATTCTGGATATTAGCCCTTTTTCAGATGGATAGATAGCAAAAAATTTTCCAATTCTGTTGGTTGCCAGTTCGCTCTAACAATTGTTTCTTTTGCTGTACAGAAGCTCTGGAGTTTAATTAGATCCCAATTGTCCGTTTTGGCTTTTGTTCTTATTGCTTTTGGTGTTTTAGTCATGAAGTCCTTGCCTATGCCTATGTCCTAAATGGTTTTGCCTAGGTTTTCTTCTAGGGTTTTTATAGTGTTAGGTCTTATGTTTAAGTCCTTAATCCATCTGGAGTTAATTTTAGTGTAAGGTGTCAGGAGGGGTCCAGTTTCTGCTTTCTGCACGTGTGCTAGCCAATTTTCCCAACACCATTTATTAAACAGGGGAATCCTTTCCCCCATTGCTTGTTTTTGTCAGGTTTGTCAAAGATTAGATGGTTATAGATGTGTGGCATTGCCTCTGAGGTCTCTGAGGTCTCTGTTCTGTTCCATTGGTCTACATCTCTGTTTTTGTACCAGTACCATGCTGTTTTGATTACTGTAGCCTTGTAGTATACTTTGAAATCAGGTAGCGTGATGCCTCCAGCTTTGTTCTTTTTGCTTAGGATTGTCTTGGTTATGTGGGCTCTCTTTTGGTTCCATATGAAGTTTAAGGTGGTTTTTTCCAGTTCTGTGAAGAGGGTCATAGTTGGCTTGATGGGGATATCATTGAATCTATAAATTACTTTGGGCAGTATGGCCATTTTCACGATATTGATTCTTCCTAACCATGAGCATGGAATATTTTTCCACCCGTGTGTGTCTTCTCTTATTTCCTTGAGCAGTGATTTCTAGTTCTCCTTGAAGAGGTCCTTTACCTCCTTTGTTCGTTGTATTCTTAGGTATTTTATTTCCATCTTTAATTTGATCATTCTACCTTGGTTTTCCAGTCCACTAATACTCACCTTACCTTTTCCTGTTAACATATTCAAAAATATATGATTCAGCTGTTCTCAACATGCCTCTAAACTGAACTCCTTCCTCAACCTCTCATACTTCCTTATTATCATTCAATTGCATATCTGCCTGTAATCTTCGAATCTTAGTAAATAGCATTATCATTTTTCAGGTGCTCAAGTGAGAAACCTGGAGTTATTTTAGATTCTTGCCTGTCCTTCAGTTATCAAATTCTGCTACTCTCTACCTTGGTATCTCTCACTTGTGTCTTCTTGTCTATAATGCCCCTTTCTGAGTTCAAACTTCAATATTTTTCTTTACTGTTTCAGTTATTCGAGTTGTTTTCCAAGTTTATTGTCACCCTGCTTCTCACTAGTCCATGTCCCACACTATCAGTATAGTGGATTCTTTAAAATGTTGATGTGGCCATAGAGCTTCACAGTTTAAAATCATTTTGTGGTTCTCTGTGCTATGCCAATAGGAACTTCTTACTCTCTTCCTTAAATATACCTTGTTTTACATTCGTATATTTGATCATACTTTCTCTCTGCCTGGAATGCCTTCTCCTCATCTCAATCTCCTTCTACTCCAATTCTTGCTCGTTCTTTAAGAATAGTCAAAACCATTTCCATTCTTCTCCAAAATATTTCTTTATACAACATCCTACTTAGAATAGATTATTCCTTTATGACCCCACTATATCTTGCATTCAACTTTATTATAGAACCAGTCATGTTTTATTTGGTATTTATTTGCTTTATCTCTTCTCTACTGACTATGAACTTCTTAAAAATATAGGTTATATATTATTCATGCCTGTATTCCCAGGGCCTAGCACATATAAGCTTCTTTTTTTTCTTTTTTCTTTTTTTTTATTGTTCTTTAGGTTCTGGGATACATGTGCAGATCATGCAGGATTGTTACATAGGTACATACATGGCGATGTGGTTTGCTTCGTCCATCCCCCCGTCACCTACATCTGGCATCTCTCCACATGTTATCCCTTCCCAACCTCTCCACCCTGCCACTGTCCCTCCCTTGGCGCCCCCAACAGACCCTAGTGTGTGATGCTCCCCTCCCTGTGCCCATGTGTTCTCATTGTTCAAGTCCACCTATAAGTGAGAACATGTGGTGTTTGATTTTCTGTTCTTGTGTCAGTTTGCTGAGTAGGATGGTTTCCAGATTCATCCGTGTCCCTACAAAGGACACTAACTCATCATTTTTTATGGCTGCATATTATTCTATGGTGTATATGTGCCACATTTTCCTCATCCAGTGTATTGTCAAGGGGCACTTGAGTTGGTTCCAGGTTTTTGCTATCTGTAAACAGTGCCACTATGAACATACGTGTGCATGTGTCTTTATAATAGAATGATATATAATCCTTTGGGTATATACCCAGTAATGGGATTGCTGGGTCAATGGAATTTCTATTTCTAGGTCCTTGAGGAAGCACCACACTGTCTTCCACAATGGTAGAACTAGTTTACACTCCTACCAGCAGTGTAAAAGTGTTCCTATTTCTCCACAACCTCTCCAGCATCCATTGTCTCCAGATTTTTTAATGATCACCATTCTAACTGGCATGAGGTGATACCTCAATGTGGTTTTGATTTGCATTTATCTAATAATCAGTGATGATGAGCATTTTTTCATGTTTGCTGGCTTCATATATGTCTTCTTTTGAAAAGTGTCTGTTCATATCCTTCACCCACTTTTGGAAGGGTTTGGTTTTTTTTCTTGTAAAAAAATCTGTTTTAGTTCTTTGTAGATTCTGGATGTTAGCCCTTTGTCAGATGGGTAGATTGAACAAATTTTTTCCCATTCTTTTGGTTGCCGGTTCACTCTAATGATTGTTTCTTTTGCTGTACAAAAGCTCTGGAGTTTAATTAGGTCCCATTTGTCTATTTTGGCTTTTGTTGCCAATGCTTTTGGTGTTTTAGTCATAAAGTCCTTGCCTCTGCCTATGTCCTGAATGGTTTTGCCTAGATTTTCTTCTAGGGTTTTTATGTTGTTAGGTCTTATGTTTAAGTCATTAATCCATCTGGAGTTTATTTTAGTTTAAGGTGTCAGGAAGGAGTTCAGTTTCTGCTTTCTGCACACTGCTAGCCAGTTTTCCCAATACCATTTATTAAACAGGGAATCCTTTCCCCCATTCCTTGTTTTTATCAGGTTTGTCAAAGATCAGATGGTTCTAGATGTGTGGTGTTGCCTCCACAGACTCCGTTCTGTTCCATTGGTCTATATCTATCTCTGTTTTGGTACACCAGGCTGTTTTGATTACTGTAGCCTTGTAGTATAGTTTGAAATCAGGTAGTGTGATGCCTCTGGCTTTGTTCTTGTTGGTTAGGATTGTCTTGGCTATGTGGGCTCTCTCTGGTCCCATATGAAATTTAAGGTGGTTTTTTCCAGTTCTGTGAAGAAGGTCATTGGTAGCTTGATGGGGATAGCGTTGAATCTATAAATTACTTTGGGAAGTATGGCCATTTTCACGATATTGATTCTTCCTAACCATGAGCATGGAATGCTTCTCCATCTGTTTGTGTCCTCTCTTATTTCCTTGAGCAGTGGTTTGTAGTTCTCCTTGAAGAGGTCCTTTACATCCTTTGTTAATTGTATTCCTAGGTATTTTATTCTCTTTTGTAGCAATTGTGAATGGGAGATTGCTCATGATTTGGCTCTCTGTTAGTCTGTTATTGGTGTATAGAAATGCCTGTAATTTCTGCACATCGATTTTGTATCCTGAGACTTTGCTGAAGTTGCTTATCGGTTTAAGGAGATTTTGGGCTGAGATGACAGCATCTTCTAAGTGTACAATCATGTCATCTGCAAATAGAGACAATTTGACTCCCTCCTTTACTAATTGAATACCCTTTTTTTTTTTCTTGCCTGATTGCTCTGCCTAGAACTTCCAATACTATATTGAATAGGAGTGGTGAGAGAGGGCATCCTTGTCTAGTGCCAGTTTTCAAAGGAAATGCTTCCAGTTTTTGCCCATTCAGTATGACATTGGCTGTAGTTTTGTCATAAATAGCTTTTATTGTTTTGAGATATGTTCCTTTGATACCTAGTTTATTGAGAGTTTTTAGCATAAAGGGCTGTTGAATTTTGTCGAAGGCCTTCTCTGCATCTATTGAGATAATCGTGTAGTTTTTGTCATTCATTCTGTTTATGTAGTGGATTACATTTATACACTTGCATATGTTGAACCAGCCTTGCATCCCTGGAATGAACCCTACTTGATCGTGGTTGATAAACTTTTTGATGTGCTGTTGCAATCGGTTTGCCAGTATTTTATTGAAGATTTTTGCATCTATGTTCGTCATGGATATTGGCCTAAAGTTTTCTTCTTTTTTTTTTGAGTCTCTGCCGGGTTTTTTATCAGGATGATGTTGGTCTCATAAATGATTTTGGAGGAATTCCCTCTTTTGTATTGTTTGGAATACTTTCTGAAGGAATGATACCAGCTGTTCTTTGTAGGTTTGGTAGAATTCGGCTATGAACCCATCTGGACCTGGACTTTTTTTGGTTGGTAGGCTATTAATTACTGCTTCAACTTTAGCCCTTGTTATTGGTCTATTCAGGGTTTCAACTTCGTGGTTTAAGCTTGAGAGGGTGCAAGTGTCCAGGAATTTATCCATTTCTTCCAGGTTTACTGGTTTATGTGCATAGAGTTGTTTGTAGTAATCTCTGATAGTAGTTTGTATTTCTGTGAAATCAGTGGTGATATACCCTTTATTGTTTTTTATTGCATCTATTTGATTCTTCTCCCTTTTCTTTTTTATTAATCTGCCAGCGTTCTATTTTGTTGATCTTTTAAAAAACCAGCTCCTGGATTTATTGACTTTTTGAAGGTTTTTTTGTGTCTGTATCTCCTTCAGTTCTGCTCTGATCTTCATTGTTTCTTGTCTTCTACCAGCTTTTGAGTTTTTTTTATCTTATTCCTGTAGCTCTTTCAATGTTGATATTAGAGTGTTGATTTTAGATCTTTCCTCGCTTCTCATGTGGGCATTTATTGCTATAAATTTCCCTCTAGACACTGCTTTAAATGTGTCCCAGAGTTTCTGGTATGTTGTGTCTTCGTTCTCATTGGTTTCAAGGAACATCTTTATTTCTGCCTTTATCTCATTGTTTATCCAGTTTATTTTAGGAGCCAGTTGTTCAGTTTCCATGAAGCTGTGTGGTTCTGAGTTAGTTTCCTAATTCTGAGTTCTAATTTGATTTCCCTGTGGTTGAGAGACTGTTTGTTATGATTTCCATTCTTTTGCATTTGCTGAGGAGTGATTTACTTCTAATTATGTGGTCAATTTTAGAGTAGGTGCAATGCGGTGCTGAGAAGAATGTATATTCTGTGGATTTGTGGTGGAGATTTCTATAGATGTCTATTAGGTCCACTTGGTCCAGATTTGGGTTCAAGTCCTGGATATTCTTGTTAATTTTCTGTCTTGTTGATCTATCTAATATTGACAGTGGAGTGATAAGGTCTCCCAGTATTATTGTGTGGGAGTCTAAGTCTCTTTGTAGTGTCATTAAGAACTTGCTTTATATATCTGGGTGCTCCTGTATTGGGTGCGTATATAGTTAGGATCATTAGCTCTTCCGATGCATTATTCCTTTTACTATTGTGTAATGCCCTTCTTTGTGTCTTTTGATCTTTGTTGGTTTAAAGTCCATTTTATCAGAGACTAGCATTGCAACTGCTTTTTTTTTTTTTTCTTGCTCTCCAATTGCTTGATAAATCTTCTTCCATCCCATTATTTTGAGCCTATGTGTGTCCTTGCATGTGAGATGAATTCTCCTCAATACAGCACACTCATGGGTCTTGACTTTTTTCCAATTTGCCAGTCTGTGTCTTTTGATTGAGGCATTTAGCCCATTTACATTTAAGGTTAATATTGTTATGTTTGAGTTTGATCCTGTCATTGTGGTGCTAGCTGGATGTTTTGCTTGTTAGTTGATGTATTTTTTCATTGTGTCGATGGTCTTTACCATTTGGTACATTTTCTGGAGTGGCTAGTACTGGTTGTTCCTTTCCCTCATTTAGTGCTTCTTTCAGGAGCTCTTGTAAGGCAGGTTTGGTAGTGATGAAATCTCTAGCAATTGCTTGTCCATAAAGGATTTTCTTTCTCCTTCACTTATGAAGCTTAGTTTGGTCTGGATATCAAATTCTAGGTTGAAAGTTAATTTCTTTAAGGATGTTGAAGATTGGCCCTCACTCTTCTGGCTTGTAGAGTTTCTGCAGACAGATCTACTGTGAGTCTGATGGACTTCCCTTTGTGGGTAACCCTAACCTTTCTCTCTTGGCTGCCCTTAGCATTTTTTCCTTCATTTCAACCCTGGTGAATTCTGATGATTATGTGCCTTGGGGTTGCTCTTCTTGAGGAATATCTTTGTTGTGTCTCTCTGCATTCCCTGGACTTGAATGGTGGCCTGGCTTGCTAGGTTGGGAAAGTTCTCCTGGATAATATCCTCAACAGTGTTTTCCAGCTTGGGTTCATTCTCTCCGTCACATTCAGGTCTCACCTATCAAATGTAGATTAGGTCTTTTCATATATCTCACATTTCTTAAAGGCTTTGTTCATTTTTTTCACTCTTTTTTCTCTATTCTTGCCTTCTAGTTTTATTTCATTGAGTTGATCTTCAATCTTCTGATATCCTTTCTTCTCTTGGTCAATTCAGCTATTGAAACTTGTGTAGGCTTCATTAAGTTCTTGTGCTGTGTTTTTCAGCTCCATCAAGTTGTTTGTATTCTTCTCTAAGCTGTTTATTGTAGTTAGCATGTCATCTAACCTTTTTTCTAGGCTCTTAGTTTCTTTGCATTGGGTTAGCACATGTTCTTTTAGCTCTGAGAAGTTTTCTTATTACCCACTCTTCCTCAAGCCTATTTCTGTCAATTCATCAGATTCATTCTCCATCCATCTTTCTAGACCTTAGCTTTTGAGGAGTTGTGATCCTTTGGAGGAGGAGAGGCCTTCTTGTTTTTAGTGTTTTCATCCTTTTTGCACTGGTTTCTTCCCATCTTAGTGGCTTTATCTACCTGTGGTCTTTGTAGTTGGTGACTTTTGGATGGGGTCTCCGAGTGGATGTCCTTTTTGTCTATGATTAAGTTATTTCTTTCTGTTTCTTAAGTTTTCCTTGTAACAGTCAGGCCCCTCTGCTGCAGGACTGCTGGAGGTCCACTCCAAACCCTGCTTGCCTGGGGATCACCCGTGGGGCCTGCTGAACAGTAAGGGTTGCTGCCAGTTTCTTCTTCTGTTATCTTTGTTCTAGAAGTGTACTTGCCACATGTCAGCCTGAGCTCTCCCTTATGATGTGTCTCTTCGGGTATATGGGGTTTGGAGAGCTGCTTGAGGAGACAGTCTGTCTCTTACAGGAGCTCAAGTGCTGTGCTGGGAGCTACCTTGTTCTGTGCAGAGCGGCTGGGTAGGTACTTTAAGTCTGCGGCAGCGGAACTCATAATCGCCTCTTTCCAGGTATTCTGTCCTAGGAAGGTTGGCTTTATTCATAAGTTCCTGTGGTGCTGCTGCCTTCTTCATACACGCCCTGCCAACCATGGGGTAATCTAGCTCACAGTCTGCCAGCAGAGGTGTTGCTGAGCTGCTGCAGGCTTTGCCCAGCTGCTGTGTGAACTGCCTCGGTAATGGCAGACTGCCTCAGTAGTGGTGGTAGCCCTTCTCCCCATGAGCTGGGCTATCCTGGGTCCAGCTGTGCTTACTGCAAAACTCTCAATCCAGAACGTTTCAGATTGCTTGTTTTGTGTGGGTGGTACCCCACCAAGCCAGATCACCTGGCTCCCTGTTTCTGCCCCCTCCTTTTCAGTTGAATGGGCGGCTCTGTCTCCAAGGCGTTCCAGTTGCCAGTTGAAACAGCCGCCCAGATTTGTGTGAGTTTCTGTGCACCAACCTGGCACCAGCTGAAACCGCTGTGCTGAAAACTCATGGCACTTTTCAGCCCGAGAATCTCCTGGTCTGTGGGCAATGAAAATTTGTTTGGAAATGCAGTGGGCACTCACCATCTGCATTGTTCTTGCTGGGAACTGCACTCTGGAGCTGTTCCTATTTGGCCATCTTTGATCCTCCCACATATAATCTTCTATATATGTTAGATATGTTTAGAAGAAACCTCAAGAGGCATTAATATTTTCAAAACAAAAAAGTACAACTGCCTATGAGGGAAAACAATTAGAAAATGAGATTTATTTCATCATGAAAAGAAAATGACAAGTAGGTTCAGAATCATTTTATATATAATTTCTAGAATTTTAATACGTTTTCTTTTCCACTAAACAGAAGAATTTTCTTTTCCCTCTTTAGCATTCAAGTGTTTCACTGTCTTAAACATGAAGGAACTGGTGGCAGGACACTGCTAGTAGATGGATTCTATGCAGCACAACAGGTTCTTCAAAGGCACCTGAGGAATTTGAACTCCTCAGTAAAGTGCCATTAAAGCATGAATATATTGAAGATGTTGGAGAATGTCACAACCACATGATTGGGGTTGGGCCAAGTCTTAAATATCTACCCATGGAATAAAGAGTTGTATTTGATCAGGTGAGTACCAAAGAACTACCCTGAATTGTAATATATTTGCCAAAGATTAGCCTTCTAATGTAACAAAAATCCCTAAGATTCTTATATCTGCCACATTTTAATCTTGCTGTTCCATGGCTTTTTATTATAGAACAGCTTGTATTCTTATAATTCCCATGAAATAATAGTCATCAACCAAAGAATACTAGATTGTTTTGGGGATGGGATCAAATATTAGAGATAGTGTTTTTAAAATGAAAACATTATTAAAATGAAAAACAGTTATTAAATTATCCTTAGTGACCAAACAGCTAGGTTACCCAACAATATTGTGTCTCTAGCCCAGATTTATGCAAAGCTCCTGACCAGTGTATTCAATTGACTACTGATATCACAACTTAGATATTTTGTAGAATATAAAACATATCACACTCAAAACTGAACTCATCACTTCCACTCATTTTACATCTACTTCTGCAACTGCTTTTCCATTTTCATTGAATGGCACCACCATCCACTATGTTTCCCAAGCTATAAACCAAACTTTATCTTTAATTTTTCCCTCTCCCCTTATATTACACAACCTGTCTTATCAACTCAACCTCCTATATTTTTCCCAGACTATCCCCCTGCTTTCTATCTACAATATCTCTTCTGGCATTGAGACCACTCTTCTCTGCCACTGTTAAAGTTTTAACTGATGTGCTTACTTCCACCATGAGCCCTCTTCTATTTTTATGCTGTAGCTAGAACATTCTTTCTGAAATACAAGTGTTATCTTTTACTCCCCTGTTAAGATCCTTCTAAACCTCCTCAATGTCTTTCAAAGAAAGACTAGAGTCCTTCCTTATAACGTTTAAGGTTCTGCATGATCTGATCCCTTCTTACTCTTCTAGCATCATCCCATACAATTCATGTTTCCCACGCATTCTACCCTAGCTATACCAAACTACATTGGGTTTCTGGAGCCAATTATTTTTCATCTTGCAGCCATGCTTTTTATTATGCTTTTTTTTGCATATGGATTACACCTCCTGCTTCTGCTTATTCTAAGCTAACCACTATTGTGCACTAATTCAGTTTACTCTACAAATATTTCTTGAGCATCTACCAAGAGTGATGCTGTGTTCTTGACACTGGAGATGAAACTGTAAGCACAACAGACAAAAATTCCTGGCCCTCCTGGAATTCTCATCATAGTGACAAGAGATAATAATTAAAAATAAATAAGCAAATATATAATATGTCAAATGATGATAAGTACTAAGGAAAAACAATAAAACAATGAAGGAGATATGGGGTGAAGAGGCAGGGTGAAGATAGCTGCAAAACTTGACATACTACAAAGAGTACAGGCTTGTAATCGGGAGTTCATTGTGAAATCCTGACTGCCATTTATTGATTTTTGGCCTCGGACAAGTCACTTAACCTGCTAGTCATGAGTTTCCAGTTACAATAATAATAACTTCTGTGCCCAAGTTGTCGTGAACATAAAAATAAATTGTTACCCTCACCTTTGCCCCTGGCTTGTAGTAGGAACTATGTAAGTACTAATTTACTTCCCTTAGATAAGTTCCTCTGGGAAACTCTCCCTCTGTTATCTCTCATATATCTATTGCCTAAAACAATGAGTAGTAACTCAATATTTTCCCAACATTTTATTATGAACATTTCTAAACACATAGAAAAGTTGAAAACATTTTGCATAGAAAACCCATAGACTTACATCTAGATTCTACCCTTAAGATATTTCTATACTTGCTTTATCACCCATCTCCCCATCTATCCATTCATCAGTTAATCTTATTTTCAATGAATTTTAAAGTATAATACATTGCAGATATCAGTACACATCTCCCTAAAATACTTCAAGATTTATATCATTGAGTTCAATATTTGCTTACAACTTTTTTAAAGTTAAAATCTATATGCAATAATGTTTAAAATATTAAATATATACCCACTGAGTTTTGACAAATGCACATACCTATGTAACCCAAACCCCTATGAAGACATAAAATATTACTATCACTATAGGAAGTACTCTCATACTCCTGCACATACATCTCAGGGGAACTCATAGTTTGATATTTTTTTTTTTTACCACTATACATTAGATTTTTGCCTGTTTTGTTTATCTCTTCTTTTACATATAGACACCTGGACTCTTTCCAGTTTTGGGTTATTATGAATAATGTTGCTATGAACATTCATGTAAAAGTGTTTTTTTGGATATGTTTCCATTTCACTAAGGTAAATACTTAGGAGTGGAACTGCTGGATCATAGAGTAGCTGAGTGCTTAGTTTCATAAGCAACTACAACAAGTTTTACCAAAGTAGTTGTACCATTTTACACTGTCATCAACAATGTATGAATTGTAGCTGCTCCAAGTCCTTGCCAATACTTGGTGTTCTCAGTCCTATTAATTTTGACCATTATGGTAGCTATCTCCTTGGGATTTAAATTTGATTTTTCTTGTGGCTAATGATGTTGACGATCTTCTCGTGTACTTATTAGCCATTCCTTTTTTTGAGCCAAAAACTTTGTTACTGACAATTAAAGTAATATATATATATATCTTGTATGACATGTTGTTTTGAAATATGTGAACACTGAGGAATGGTTAAAAAGATTAAGTAACATATGAACTACTTCCCACACTTATTTTTTTGTGGTGAGAACACATAAAATCATTTTTTTGGCAATTTTCTTTTTCAAGGTTTATCTTGTTTTTGATTGGCACATAATAATTGTACAAATTTGTGGGATATAGTGTGATGTTTTCATACATATATGCATTGTGTAATGATCAAATCAAGGTAATTAGCATATTTTTCACCTTAAACACTTGTCATTTCTTTGAAGTGGGAACATTCAAAATCATCTCTTCTAGCTATTTTGAATTATACAACATATTATTGTTGACTGCTGTCACCCTACTCTGCAATAGATCAGCAGAACTTAATCCTCCTATCTAACTATGACTATAACTTTGTATCCAATGACCAACCTCTTCCCATCTCTCCTTCCCTCCTCCTCTCCCCTGCCTCTTGTAACCACTGTTCTATTCTCTACCTCTATAACATCAACTTTTAAATTTATATTTATTTTCTTTTTATATTTTATTTTTGTGGTTACACAGTAGGTGTGTATATTTATGGGTTAGATGAGATGTTTTGAAATAGGTAAGCAGTGTGTAATAATCACATCAGGGTAAATGGGGTATCCATCACTTCAAGCATTCATCTTTGTGCTACAAACAATCAAATTATACTCCTTTGGTTATTTTAAAAGGTACGATTAAATTGTTATTATTATTATTTTTTTTACCATAGTCTCCCTGTTGTGCTAGCAAATACTAGGCCTTATTCATTCTTTCTAACTGCATTTCGTACCCATTAACCTTCCCCCACTTCTCCCTCACCCTCCCACTAACCTTCCCAGCCTCTGGTAACCATCCTTCTACTCTCTATCTCCATTTCGATTATTTTAATTTTCAGTTCCTACAAATAAGTGAGAACATGCAAAGTTTGTCTTTCTGTGCCTGGCTTATTTCACCTAATATAATGTCCTACAGGCTTATCCATGTTGCCACACATGACAGGATCTGATTCTTTCTTATGCTTATGGCCGAATAGTACTCCACTGTGCATATGCACCACATTTTCTTTATCCATTCATCTGTTGATAGACAGTTAGGTTGATTCCATATCTTGGCTATTGTGAATAGTGCTGCAATAAATGTGGGTGTGTTACTCAAGGTTCTCCAGAGAGACAGAACCAATAGGATATAGGAGAGAGGATTTATGAGGTGTAATTGGTTCAGATGATTATAGAGGTGGAGAAGTCCCACAGTAGGCCATCTGCAAGCTGGAGAACCAGAGAAGCTGGTAGCACGATTCACTCCAAGTCTGGAAGCCTCAGAACTAGGGAAGCTGATGGTGCAGACCCCATTCTGAGGCGAAAGGCCTGAGAGCCCACAGGAGGCTGTTGATGCAAGTCCCAGAGTCTAAAAGTGGAAGAAACTGGAGTCTGATGTCCAAGGGCAGGAGGAAAAGGCATCCTGCTCCAGAAGAGAGAGAGAATGAGCAGAGAGAGAGAATTCCTCCTCTTCTGGCTATCTGTCCCAACCAGGCTCCCAGCTAATAGGACCGTGCCTGCCCACATTGAAAGTGGATCTTAACTGTTGCAGTCCACTATCTCACACACCAAGCTCCCCTGGAAACACCCTCACAGACACACCCAGGGAACACTGCTTCAGCAGCCATCTTGGCATCCCTCAGTCCAGTCAAGCTGACCCCTAAATTGAACCATCACAATGAGAGTGCAGGCATCTCTCCAACATACTGATTTCATTCCCTTTTAATATACCCAGTAGTGAGTCTTTTTGATCATATGCTAGTTCTATTTTTAATTTTTTGAGGAACCTCAGTACTGTTGTCCATATTGCCTGTACTAGTTTACATTCCCATCAAAAATGTATAAGATTTCCCCTTCCTACACATCTTCACCAGCACTTGTTGTTTCTTTAACATAAAGAGTGTAAAATAACTTTATTAGAAAGTTTAACTAATCAATCAGTTCACAAATGAAACGCATTTTTGAGCACTAAACAGAGGATTAAAATAATTTCCAAACACTGGAGAAAATTATTGAAAGTTCTAATGTTTGTTTTAGGCTTAAAGTATCATTACCTTCATGAAAGTAAAAATCCTATAGATCATATTTTCTAAAATATATATGTATATTCTAAGCACTATGACATTATAATAGAAATCATCAGTTACAGTGTAACCAATAAGTAATATCTAACCATGAGCAAATTTCTAAGATCACTTTATTATATTTTATTTTATTAAAATTAATTTTTAAATTTTTAATTATTATGGGTAAATAATAGTTGTATATATTTATGGAGTACATGGGATGTTTTGATGCAGGCATACAATATGCAACGATCAAATCAGGATAATTGAGGTATCTATCATTTCAAGCCTTTATTATTTCTTTGTGTTAGGAATACTCCACTTCTACTCTCTTAGTTATTTTTAAATATACAGTAAGTTACTGTTAACTATGGTTGCCCTTTTGTGCTGCCACATACTAGATCTTATTCATTCTCTCTGTGTTTGCACATATTAATCATCCTTACTTTCAGCCTATTTTTTTGTCTTTTTAACGATAGCCATTGTAACTGGGGTGAGGTGATATTGTGGTTTTGATTTGCATTTCCCTAATGATTAGCGATGTTGAGCATTTTAAAATATACCCATTTGCCATTCGTCTGCCTTCTTTTGAGAAATGTCTATTCACATCTTTTGCCCATTTTTTTTTTTAATTTTACATTAAGTTCTGGGATACATGTGCAGAGCGTGCAGCTTTGTTACATACACATGCCATGGTAGTGGTTTGCTGCATCCATCGCCCCATCATCTACCACAGGTATTTCTCCTAATGCTATCCCCTCCCCCAATCCCCCGACTCCTTGCTATTCCTCCCCTAGCCCCCCCCACCCCCCAGGCCCCAGTGTGTGATGTTCCCCTCCCTGTGTCCATGTGTTCTCATTGTTCAACACCCACCTGTGAGTGAGAACATGTGGTGTTTGGTTCTCTGTTCTTGTGTCAGTTTGCTGAGAAAGATGGTTTCCAGTTTCATCCATGTCCCTGCAAAGGACATGAACTCATCTTTTTTTATGGCTGCATAGTATTCCATGCCGTATATGTGCCACATTTTCTTAATCCAGTCTATCATTGATGGGCATTTGGGTTGGTTCCAAGTCTTTGCTACTGTGAACAGTGTCGCAATTAACCTCTGTGTGCATGTGCCTTTATAGTAGAATGATTTATAATCCTTTGGATCTTTTTGGCTATTGAGTTTGAGTTTCTTATATACTCTGGGTATTAATCTCTTGTAGATGAATAGTCTTCAAATATTTTCTCACATTCTGTGAGTTATCTCTGCACTCCGCTGTTTGTTTCTTAGAAATTTTAAAGTATACAATCCATTGTTATTAACCTATAGTCACCATGTTGAAAAATAGATCACTTGAACTTATTCCTCTTTTCTAAAATTATGTATCCTTTGAGCAACATATCCCCAACCACTACTCCACAACCCACCAGCCTCTGGTACCCACCATTCTGCTGTTTCTATGATATCAACTTTTTTTTTTTGCTGTTTGTTTTTTTACATTACACATATGAGTGAGATCATGCAGTATTGATATTTCTGTGCCTGGCTTATTTCACTTAATGTTCTCCAGGTTCATCTATGTTGTCACAAATGACAGGACTTTCTTCTTTTTTAAGGATGAATAGCATTCCACTTTTTATACATACCACATTTTCTCTATACACTCTCCCATGTATTCTGCCTAGCTTGATTCTTTATCTCGGCTATTGTGAATATTTATGCAAGGAACGTGGAAGATAACTCTCGGACATACTTATTTCATTTCCTTGGGATATATACCCAGTGGTGAGATTGCTGGATCATGTAGCAGTTCTGCTTTTAGGTTTTTTCAGAAACCTCCATATTCTTTTCCGTAATGGCTGTACTAATTCACATTGCCACCAACAGTGTGCAACTGTTCACTTATCTCCACATCCTCATCAACATTTCTGTCTTTTGTCTTTTTAATAATAGCCATCCTAAGGAGTATGACGTGATAGCTCACTGTGGTTTTAATTTCAATTTATCTGATGATTAGTGATGTTGAGCAGTTTTTCTTATACCTGTTGGCCATTTGTATGTTTTCTTTTGAGAAATGTCTATTCAGATCCTTTGCCCACTTTTAAATCAGGTAATTTATTTCCTTACTATTGAGTTGTTTGAGTTCCTCATCTATTTTAGATATTAACTCCTTATCAGATGCATAGTTTGCAAATATTTTCTCCCATTCTGCAGATTGTCTCTTCATTCTTCTGTTTCCTTTGCTGTGCAGAAGCTTTTTAGTTTGATGTAATTTCATTTATCTATTCTCCTTCTGTTGCTTATACTTTTGAATTATATCAAAAAAGTAATTGTACAGACCAATATCATAGAGTTATACCACATGTTTTCTTCCAGTGGATTTATGGTGTCATGTCTTACATGTAAGTGTTTAATCCATTTTTAGTTGATTTTTGTATATGTTGTGAGAAAAGGGTCTAATTTCATTCTTCTGCATGTGGACATCCAGTTTTCCCAGCACCGTTTATTGAATGTATAAGAGTTCTTTTCTCTACACATCCCTGCTAACATCTGTTATTTTTGGTCTTTGTAATAACAGCCATTCTACAATAGTCATATTCCCATACTGTAGGTTGTTTCTTCACTCTGTTGATTGTTTCCCTTGCCTCGCAGAAACTCTTTCGTTTAACCCAGTCTCATTTGTCTATATTTGGGTTTTGTTGCCTGTGCTTTTGGGGTCTTAGCAATAAAATCTTTGCCCAGAGCACTATCCTGGAGAGTCATCCTAAGGTTTTCTTCTAGTGTTTTTATAATTTCTATAGCTCCTCCAAGGCCACACACCTGAACTGAGATTGTAATGGTGATATGTCTGAAAGCCCATCTATCTTACCTGTCTGAAAGCCCATCAGCTTTCACTTACACCACAATACACAAATCCATCAAATGCACCTTCCACTCAATTGTTGAGCTCTCTTGGGAAATACTTGTCTGTCAACTAAGAAGAAGAAGAAATTTGTAAAATCTTCCTAGCTTTTCTTGTCAGATAAATGCCTGCTTTATTTGCTTTCCCCCTCCTTCCAGGGCTCTCTTGCTTCATATCAAAGCAGGAAAAAAAGGAAAACTGCACAATATAGTAGCACCACTTTGTGCAAAAGTCCAGAAATAGTCTTATTCTAATCCAAAGAACATTGTACAACCATTTTGCATATGTGTAGTAGACTTTTCCTGCTGCTGTCTCTGTTGGCTTCAGAAAACATTGCCATCTAATATAAGTAGTGAATACTAGATTCCATGTAACCTTGGGCAAATCACAAGGCTTATCATTATTTTCCTTATCTATAAAGTAAGATAATAACAGCTACACTACTTACCTCACGGAGTTATCATACAGAGGTCCAATGAGATCATGTATGTGGAAACAATTTGTAAATTGTAAATCTCGATTTGAAGTCAAAAGATTACAATTATGATCTGTAAAAATGTTGCTCTTATGAACAAGCACACACAGGAATTAAGATCATTTTTCTGTTCTCTGGTATAAACAATGAGTTAAATAATTAAGGAAACCTGATGTCAAAACCTCTCTGCTACTTATAAACTCTGTGGCAGGTCTCTAACTTTCAGTTGCCTTAAATATAAAAGGAGGTTCATAACACCTTTCCTTCTGGGATGATGAAATAAGTAAATTAAATAGTATTTTGCAAAGGCCTAACCCTGTGCTTCCTCACTCCATTCTCTCTCCAGGCCTGGCTCCTTGAAGCCTGGGAGGATGGACCATTATTTTCTTTTTCTTCTTTTTTTTAGATAGAGTCTCACTCTGTCGCCCAGGCTGGAGTGCAGTGGTGCGATCTTGGCTCACTGCAGCCTCTGCCTCCCAGGTTCGAGCAATTCTCCTGCCTCAGTCTCCCAAGTAGCTGGGACTACAGGTGCATGCCACCACGCCTGGCCAATTTTTTTTTTTTTTTTTTTTTGTATTTTTAGTAGAGATGGGGTTTTGCCGTGTTGGCCAGGCTGGTCTCGAACTCCTGACCTCAGGTGATCTGCCCACTTGGCCTCCCAAAGTGCTGCGATTACAGGCGTGAGCCGCCCTGCCCAGCCTATTTTTTCATTTGATTCTTGCAGTAGCCCAATTAGATCAGTGATGCAGATGTTATTATGCTCGTTTTATATGCAACAAAACCAAGAATATTGGCTCTGATTGTGCCGTATACTGTCTAACACTAATGAATATTGCCTGAGATGCCCAAAAATGGCACGAGTGGATGTCAGTTTATCTTTGGAAAGAATATCTTTGGTAATATCTATTAAATCTGAGCATACACATACCTTATGATCCATAAGTTCCAGTCTTAAGTTTATTTCAAACAGAAGTTAATGTATTTGTTCACCAAAAGACATGTAATCGAATGTTCTTATCAGCACTGTTTGTAGTAGTTCCAAACCGGAAATTACTCCTAAGTCCATCAATGGTAGAATGGATAAATAAATTGTGGTGTGATCACACAATCAACTTCTATATAGCACCATTAAACTATTGCTAAACAATGATTAGTCTCCTAAGGATAATATTAAATGAAAGAAGCCAGACACAAATGAATACATATTGTGATTGCATTTATATAAAGTTTTATATAAACAGGCAAAACTAATCTTTGGTGACAGAAGTCAAGATGGCAGTTACCATCTTGGGTTGGGGGTGGGCTGTTATTGGAAAGGGGCATCAGGGAGGGTTCTGGGGTTCTGGTGATGATCTGTTTATTGACCTGGGTGCTAGTGATATGGATGTGATTACATCATGACAATTCATCAAGCTTACGATTTTGTATACTTTTCTGTATGTGTACTATACGTCAGTGAAAAGTCAATTTGCCTTAGGCATAACAGAAACCCATTATCTTAGGCAAGGTTTTTCAGTGGCTTCCCATGGTACTCAGAATAAAATCCAAAGTCCTTACCATGACCCGCATGGCAATGTATACATGATCTACCCCCTGGCTACCTCCTCCGCATAATTTCTCCCACCATTATTCCCCTTGCTTACTCAGCTCCAGCCACATGACCTTCTTACGGTTCTACAAACAGAATAAAACTCCATCTCCACCCCAAGGCTGTGTATTCTCTGTTCCCTTTGCCTGGAATGCTCTCCCCCTCAGCTTATTACATTGTTGGTCTTGTGTCATGCAGGTAACAGAATAAAACTCCATTCCACCCCAAGGCTGTGTATTTTCTGTTCCCTTTGCCTGGAATGCTCTTCCCTCAGCTTATTACATTGTTGGTCTTGTGTCATGCAGGTAACAGCTCAAATGACACTTCTTCAAAAATCCTTCACTTAACACTCCATGTGAAATAGATTTATTTCCAGTCACTCTTCATTACATAACACTATTATTTTTTCATAGCATTTATAACTAGCCAAAATTACCTTGTTTATGTATTTATTACTTGTTTATCATCTGTCTTCCTCAATAGAAGGCAAACTCTCTAAAGACTGAGGTCATGTCTGCTGTATTCATCCTTGTATCTTTAATGCCTGATACACAGCCTAGCATGTAGCCAGCGTGCAAATAAATGTTAGGGTCGAATGAATGATTGAAGATCCCTGGGTGAACGGTCCACTAGGCTATTCCTCCCACAAAGGGAGACACTTGAGAAGTTGTAAGTCATCCTGTTAAAAAGAAAGCTTTGTTAGTACAACCTCTCTTGTCCACCCCACCTCACCTTGGTGAGGAGAACGCTTAGAGCTTTCCCCAATGCTTCCATGAACTTTGGCCAGCAAAGACTTACCCTGTGGAAAGTGTTTTTGATGAAATATAATATCATAAGATGAGAGAAACCAGTTGGAACTTAACTTATATCCCGTATCCCTAGATTATTCAAAGAAAAACAAGACATGGTCAATAGGCAGTGAAACTCCTCTCTCCAATGCCATATTCCTGAGAGAACATTGACTTATCATCACTTCATCTCTGGGACGAGTATTGAACATAGGGAAAGGCTTATGTAAACTTGTTCAAAAAACAAAAGATGTCTTTAACAAGTGTTTGAGATCTTTCTTCTCATGATTCCATGTTAGGTACAACAACTATGACCGGGCTGTCATCAATACCGTTCCTTATGATGTCGTCCATCGTTGGTATACAGCACACCGGACTCTAACGATAGAGTTGAGGAGACCTGAGAATGAGTTTTGGGTCAAACTAAAGCCTGGCAGGGTGGGTCCTAATCTCTAAAGACGTCAAGCAAGCCTGTAATACCGAAGCAGTGGAGAACGGGTACTTACTTAATATGCAAGTCACAATGTTGCAAAGGAAAAAGAGAAAAGAGTTCTTGCTGTTGGTCACGGTCCTGCCACTCACTCACTGAATGCCCTGGAAGCGAGCCTCATCCCATCTCCAAGCATCAGTAACTCTATTTGTATGATGAGGGGGTTTAACTAGATGACCCCCAAGGGTTCTTCCAGCTTCACGATTCCATTTTTATTTTGATATTTCCTCTGGATGAAAAATACCCTCAGCTTAGCATAAAATGTAATGAGATAGTTTAACCCTTTGAGAAAGGGTAGAATAAGAATTAAAGAGAAAGAAAAAGAAAGAAACCAATTATCTAATTTGCTTTGATAAGAGAACAGTTGCTCGAGAAACAGAAGCTCCTCAAGTGCAGGGCCTATTACCTACTATTGCCTCTGTAACTTCCATCTAGCCTACTACAGGGCTATACACATCTTAGTTTCCAAAAGTTTGTTTAATTTCAAAAGAAAAATACCCTCATTTAATGTAACCAGAGAACAACCTAAAGCTTGTCTTTTAAATGATCTCTTCTGACTTAGGGTTCCTTTGGTCTGCCCTTCTTCTGATAGTGTTTTCTCTCTCTCTGTTTTTTTTTTTTTTTTTTTTTTTTGCCCATTCACAGGTCCTATTTATAGACAACTGGCGTGTCCTACATGGCAGGGAATGCTTCACTGAGCTACCGCCAACTTTGTGGCTGCTATTTAACAAGAGATGACGTATTAAACACTGCTCGCCTCTTGGGACTTCAGGCTTAAAATTGACAGCATCGGGATTATGAATACACCTGGCACCCTGGCTACCAGAATTTCATACGGGTAGAATAATATTGTGTCAAACTCTGCTTCAGATTGTCTCCTTATCCCATCCCACAAAACAGAGGCTGTCCCTTTCTCTAGTAAGGGAGACTTGTTAGAGAAGGGGGGACTCTGAGTTATCTAATGTCAGCCATCCAGTGTGGTAGCTCTCTTCCTCATGTTATAACATGGATCCACTTTTTTTTTTAACCTTTTAATATAATTTTGGTCAATCTCCTTCAGAAATATAATCTCCATATTGATAGGAAAACAATAATTGCCATGAGGTAAAGATTTTTTTCTCCAGGTAGATCAGTTAGAAAGAAATGCATTCTAGAAATAACAAAATCCTGATAAAGCAGCAATTTGCAAAATTTTTGGTCTTAGGACACCTTAACACTCTTAAAAGTTATTGAAGGCCTCAAGGAGTTCTTGGGTGTGGGTTCTATGTATTGATGCCAATTATTTTAGGTATTAAGACTGATAAATATTTAAAACTCAAGAACACAGAAGCACACATCCCTCAGCTATCAGAGAGACAACATAATCATATGTTAGATAGCCTCTGGAAAAGTCCCCTGTACCCTCATGAGGTAATGAGAGGGGAAAGAAAGCTACCGTTGCCTTTGTAACTTCCACTTAGCCTACCACAGGGCTATGCACATCTTGGTTTCCAAAAGTCTGCTTAATTTCAAAGGAAAATGCCTAATTGAATATAACTCATCTTGGTGTTACTATAAAAAAATTTTTTTAATCTGCAGACCCACTAAAAGGATCTCAGGGACTCCTCCGGGGGTCTTCAGATCATACTTTGAGAACCCATGGGCTAGCGACTACCTAGAGACAGTCCTTTGCATAGGCCTGTGGATTAAAGTGTTTAGCTGAAACCCTCGATTTTTCTCTAGAGTCTAATAGAACTCCAAACATTGTAAGAATTGCTTGGTAGCACAAGCTCAGTGATAAGGTGGGAACTGAGTTCAAATGTAGCGTTTTACCTTCCATACAAATCATCTCTATAGGAGTTAAACTAGCAAGTCACAACAGCTCCTGCTGAACAAACTCATCCATGTGGTAATTCCTATGAGGAATAATTGCAGAAAGGTTTTAGAGACTTGTGAGGTTTCATATGATAATTCTTTTTTTTTCTAATTTTTTAAAATTTTACTTTAGGTTCTGGGGTACATGTGCAGGTCATGCAGGGTTGTTGCATAGGTGCATATTATATCTGGCATTTCTCCCCCCCATGTTATCCCTCCCCACCCCTTCCCATCCCCTGCTGTCCCTCCCCTAGCCCCCCCACCCCACAACTGCCCCCAGTGTGTGATGCTCCTCTCCCTGAGTCCACGTGTTCTCATTGTTCAAACCCGCCTGTGAGTGAGAACATGCGATGTCTGGTTTTCTGTTCTTGTGTCAGTTTGCTGAGAATGATGGTTTCCAGATTCATCCAAGTCCCTACAAAGGACACGAACTCATCGTTTTTTATGGCTGCGTAGTATTCCATGGTGTATATGTGCCACATTTTCTTTGTCCAGTCTATCATTGATGGGCATTTGGGTTGGTTCTAGGTCTTTGCTATTGTAAACAGGGCTGCAATGAACATACGTGTGCATGTGTCTTTGTAGTAGAACAATTTATAGTTCTTTGGGTATATACCCAGTAATGGGATTGCTGGGTCAAAACGGTATTTCATCAACAGTGTAAAAGCCTTCCTATTTCTCCACATCCTCTCCAGCATCTGTTGTCTCCTGACTTTTTAATGATCGCCATTCTAACTGGCGTGAGATGGTATCTCAATGTGGTTTTGATTTGCATTTCTCTAATGACCAGTGATGATGAGCATTTTTTCATATGTTTGTTGGCCACATAAATGTCTTCTTTTGAAAAGTGCCTGTTCATACCCTTCGCCCACTTTTTGATGGGGTTGTTTGTTTTTTTTCTTGTAAATTTGTTTTAGTTCTTCGTAGATTCTAGGTATTAGCCCTTCATCAGATGGGTAGCTTGCAAAATTTTTTTACCATTCTGCTGGTTGCCAGTTCACTCTGATGATTGTTTCTTTTGCTGTGCAGAATCTCTCAAGTTAAGTTAGATCCCATTTGTCTATTTTGCCTTTTGTTGCCATCGCTTTTGGTGTTTTAGTCATGAAGTCCTTGCCTATGCCTATGTCCTGAATGATATTGCCTATGTTTTCTTCTAGGTTTTTATGGTGTTAGGTCTTATGTTTAAATCTTTAATCCATCTGGAGTTAATTTTTATATAAGGGGTAAGGAGGGGATCCAGTTTCAGCTTTCTGCACATGGCTAGCCAGTTTTCCCAACACCATTTATTAAACAGGGAATCCTTTCCCCATTGCTTGTTTTTGTCTGGTTTGTCAAGATCAGATAGTTGACGATGTGTGGCGTTACTTCTGAGTCCTCTGTTCTGTTCCATTGGTCTATATCTCTTTTTTGGTACCAGTACCATGCTGTTTTCATTACTGTAGCCTTGTAGTATCGTTTGAAGTCCGGTAGCATGATGCCTCCAGCTTTGTTCTTTTTGCTTATGATTGTCTTGGCTATGCAGGCTCTTTTTTGGCTCCACATGAAGTTTAGGGTGGCTTTTTCCAGTTCTCTGAAGAAGGTCAATGGTAGTTTGATGGGGGATAGCATTGACTCTATAAATTACTTTGGGCAGTATGGCCATTTTCACAATATTGATTCTTCCTAGCCATGAGCATGGAATGTTTCTCCATCAGTTTGTGTCCTCTCTTATTTCGTTGAGCAGTGGTTTGTAGTTCTCCTTGAAGAGGTCCTTCACGTCCTTTGTTAGTTGTATTCCTAGGTATTTTATTCTCTTTGTAGCAATTGTGAATGGGAGTTCGCTCATGATTTGGCTCTCTGTTTGCCTGCTATTGGTGTATAGGAATGCTTGTGATTTTTGCACACTGATTTTGTATCCTGAGACTTTGCTGAAGTTGCTTATCATCTTAAGGAGATTTGGGGCTGAAGATGATGGGGTCTTCCAAATAGACAATCATGTCGTCTGCAAATAGAGACAATTTGACTTCCTCTTTTCCTAATTGAATACCCTTTATTTCTTTTTCTTACCTGATTGCTCTGGCTAGAACTTCCAATACTATGTTGAATAGGAATGGTGAGAGAGGGCACCCCTGTCTAGTGCCAGTTTTCAAAGGGAATGCTTCCAGTCTGAAGTTGAGGCAGCAATTAATAGCCTACCAACCAAAAAAGTCCAGGTCCAGATGGGTTCACCGCCGAATTCTACCAGACGTACAGAGAGGAACTGGTACCATTTCTTCTGAAATTATTCCAAACAGTACAAAAAGAGGGGAATCCTCCCGAACTCATTTTATGAGACCAACATCATCCTGATACCAAAACCTGGCAGAGATACAGCTTAAAGAAGAAAACTTCAGGCCAATATCCATGATAAACATAGATGCAAAAATCTTCGATAAAATACTGGCAAACCAAATTGCAACAGCACATCAAAAAGCTTATCCATCATGATCAAGTAGGCTTCATCCCGGGGATGCAAGGCTGGTTCAACATATGCAAGTCTGTAAACGTAATCCATCACATAAACAGAACCAAAGACAAAAACCACGTGATTATCTCAATAGATGCAGAGAAGGCCTTCGACAAAATTCAACGGCCCTTTATGCTAAAAACTCTTAATAAACTAGGTATCAATGTTTACCATTTTTGAAGTTTTGCATTAATTAGCCTTGAAGAGTACATCGTAACTGAGGTCGGCATTGATTTATGGCCAGCAAAGGACATACTCGTGGCCCTGGAGAGATCATGGCACAAAACAAATAAATTTCCCCCACTTAGTGAAGGACTCCCCTTACCTTCTGTCTCTCCTGAGACCTTGACTCATTAATTATTTTACCCTCCTTTTTGGAAACTTTCAATCAATCCTTCTCAACAGTGTACTCACTTCAGTACATTGAAGAAAAACAGGAGAGAATTATTTGAGTCCTGATCGCGATGCACTGAAGACTTCCTATGTGAGATGTTTCTTTTTTTGCATCTCTTCCAGGTGTCCCTGAGTATATAAGCATGGGTCTATGTCTATCAAGTTCACTGTAGAGTCACTTTTACCTTTCGCTATGGTGGAATGGGATCTGTAGGGTCAGGAACACAGCACCTAACACAGTGCCTTATGGATAGCAGTTTTATAACACAGATTTGTTGGAAGAATAAATGAATGAGTCCTTTTCAAACAAGTTCACCAGAAGTTACCACATTCTCTGTATGTATGTCCTTTTGTGTTTGGCATTTAGCTGACACTGACTTTTGTTTGCTTTCATCTAGAGTGACCAACCATCCTCTTGTGCCCAGAACTACAGGACTTTCCATTTTAAAACTAGGAGAGTCCCACACAAACCAGGAGTTCTCTTGCTGCTAGCTATGTAGTTTTCTTGTTTTCATCACTGGTTCCCATTTATTTGAAAGTGTTTGTAGGTCACAGACTGTGTAGTCCATGATGAAAAGGGAAAATGATGTATGAATTACGGTGTGTTTTGGTGGTTCCCAAAATAGGGTCCTCAGACCACCACCAGCAGCAGCGGCATCATTTGAGAACTCCTTAGAAATGCAAACTTTCAAGGCCCACCCCACGCCTACTAAGTAAGAAACTCTGGGCATGGGTACCAGCAGTTTGTTTTAGCAAGCCCTCCACAGGATTCTAACACATGACAAAGTTTGAGAACTACTGACAGGAAGAGTCCTGCCGCTGAGTTCTGGGCCCAGTTCTGGCACTGACTCACTAAATGACTCGAGGCATGTCCCTCTCCTATTTTGAACTTCAATTTTCTCTTCTGTGAAATGAAAGCCTTGGACTGGGCAGTGTCTAAAGGCTCTGTCACTCTGTAATTGTGTGACTTGGGTAACTTTGACTGCTCATTGCTTAAGTTTTCTCATATGGGCATGGTAAGGAAAATACCTACCTCACAGGATTTTCTAACAATTTTTGTGATTATTAAGTAAGATGTTCACAGCACACACTGATGACTAATAATGACAGCCAACTCTTACACAGTGCTTTCTATATCCTGGACACTGTTCTAAGTGCTTTTAATCCCCCACAACAATCCCATATCCATTTTACAAATGAAAAATCAAGGTCACACGGCTAATACATGTCAGAGTTTGGATTAAAACCCAGAAAATCCGTCCCCAGAGACAATTATTTTGACTGGCATGGCCTTTTGCTCAATAAATGTTAATTCCCTCACCCTTTCCACACACATAAAGTCTAGCTGACCATTCATAGACAATAATCCCACTTTTGCAGTCCATCCGACAAGATCTTAAAAGAACCATGAGAATCTCTAGGTTTCTTTTGCAAATAGTTTTCAAGCATTAAAAAAAAAAAAAAAAATGGAGGTAGTGGCCAAGATGGCTGACTAGACGCAACTAGGGTGAGTGGTTCTCATGGAGAGGAATGAAAGGGGCAAGTAAATACAGCATCTTCGGCTGAAACAACCAGGTACCCACACTGGGTCTAATCAAGGAAGCAACTCGACCCATAGAGAATGAAGAAAAGCAAGGCAGGATGACAGCCCACCCAGGAGCAACGTGGAGACAGAGGAACCTCCTTCACCCAGGGAAGTAGTGAGTGAATGCGTGATCCTGGGAAACCATGCTCCTCCCATGGATCTTTGCAACCCTTGGGTCAGGAGATCCCCTCGTGAACCCACTCCACCAGGGCCTTCAGTCTGACACACAGTCTCGGCACAGCAGCCACTCAAGCATGTGCAGAGACCCAGGAGGTTTACATACTCCGGCCCTGGGCTTCCCAGCAAAGGTAACTGCAGCTCCAGCAAAGCGGGAGATTAGACCCCTGTACATACCCCTGGAAAAGAGGCTGAATCCAGGTGGCCAAGCAGCAGCGATCTGAGGGCCCCACTTCCACTGCGCCTCACAGGATAAGACCCACTGGTTTGGAATTCCAGCCTGCCACCAGCAGCAGTGTTGCACCTACCTGGGACAGAGTTCCCAGGGGGAGGGGCAGGATGCTTTCTGGGACAGAGCTCCCACAAGTGGTACCCAAAGAACAGCACAGCACAGCTGCTCTTCAGAAGCATGGCCAGACTGCTTCTTTAAGCAGGTGCCCAGTCTGTTCCTCCTCACTGGGTGGGACCTTTCAACCAAGGCCTCCAGCAACCCCTGCTGGTGTTCTCCGGCTGACAGAGATTTGAATTCTCTCTGGGACAGAGCTCCTGGAGGGAGGGAGGCGCCACCATCTTTGCTGTTTGGGCGACTTAGCTGTTCCAGCCTCCAGGCTTTGGAGAGCCCACACTGACCACGGGTAGAAGCGGTGCCCCAGCACAGCACAGCTGATCTGTGAAAGCATGGCCAGACTGCTTCTTTAAGCAGTTCCCTGACCCTGTTCCTCCTGATTGGGTGAGACCGCCCAACAGGCGTCTCCAGCCTTGTCCTACAGGTGTGTTTGGGCTGGCAACAGGTCCGTACCTCCCTGAGAGCTCCCAGAGGAAGAGACAGGATGACATCTTTGCTGTTTCACAGCCTTCACTGGTGATAGATCCAGGTACCGGAAAATCCAAGGTGACTAGGGACTGGAGAAGAAGCCCAGCAAACTGCAGCAGCCCTAAGGAAACATGGCCAGACTGTTAAAAGACAAAACAAAACAAAAAAATTCCATAGGTCAGCAACCTCAAAGATTGAAGGTAGATAAGCTCACAAAGATGAGAAAGAATCAGTGCAAGAACGCTGAAAACTCAAGAAGCCAGAGTGCCCTCTTCCTCCAAATGACTGTATCACCTCTCTAGCAAGGGTTCAGAATTGGGCTGAGGCTGAGATGGCTGAAATGACACAAGTAGAATTCAGAATATGGATAGGAACAAACTTCACTGAGTTAAAAGAGTACGTTGTAACCCAGTGCAAGGAAGCTAAAATGATAATGATAAAACATTGCAGGAGCTGACGGACAAAATAGCCCACATAGAGAAGAATGTAACCAACCTGATGGAACTGAAAAAACATGCTACAAGAGTTTCATAATGCAAACACAAGTACTAATAGCAGAATAGACCAAGTGGAGGAAAGAATTTCAGAGCTTGAAGACTGGCTTTCTGAAATAAAACTGGCAGACAAGAATAGAGAAAAAAGAATGAAAGGCAATGAACAAAACCTCCAAGAAATGTGGGATCATGTAAAGAGAGTGAATCTAAGACTGATTGGTGTCCCTGAAAGAGATGGGGGAAAACGGAACCAATTTGGAAAATATGTTTCAGGATATCATCCATGAGAAATTCCCCAACCTAGCTAGAGAGGCCAGCATTCAAATTCAGGAAATCCAGAGAACTCCAGGAAGATACTCCACTAGAGGAACATCCCCAAGACACACAATCATCAGACTCTCCAAGGTTGAAATGAAAGAAAAAATGTTACAGGCAGCTAGAGAGAAAGGCCAGGTCACCTACAAAGGGAAGCCCTTCAGACTAACAGCGGACGTGTCAGTGGAAACTCTACAAGCCAGAAGAGACTGGGGGCCAATATTCAACATTCTTAAAGAAATTCCAACCCAGAACTTCATATCTGGCCAAAGTAAGCTTCATAAGCGAAGCAGAAATAAGATCATTTTCAGACAAGCAAATGTTGAGGGAATTTGTTACCACCAGACCTGCCCTACAAGAGCTCCTGAAGGAAGCATTAAATATGGAAAGGAAAGATGGTTACCAGCCACTCCAAAAACACGCTGAAGTACTCACGCCAGTGACATTACAGAACAAACATGTAAGCAAGTCTGCAAAATAACCAGCTAGCATCGTGATGACAGGATCAAATCCACACATACCAGTACTAACCTTAAATGTAAGTGGGCTAAATGTCCCAATTAAAAGACACAGAGTGGCAAGCTGAATAAAGAACTAAGAGCCAGTGGTATGCTGTCTTCAAGAGAACCATCTCACATGCAATGACACACATAGGCTCAAAATAAAAAGATGGAGGAAAATCTACCAAGCAAACAGAAAACATAAAAAAAGCAGCAGTTGCAATCCTAGTTTCTGACAAAACAGACTTTAAATCAACAAGGATTAAAAAACACAAAGAAGGGCACTACATAATGGTAAATGGTTCAATTCAGCAAGAAAATCTAACTATCCTAAACACACATGCACCCAACACAGGAGCACCCAGATTTATAACGCAAGTTCTTACAGGCCTTCACACAGACTTAGACTGCCACGCAATGATAGTGGGAGACTTTTTAACACCCCTCTGACAATATTAGACAGATCATTGAGACAGACAATAAACAAGGATATTCAGAACCTGAACTTAGTGCTGGATCAAATGGACCTGGTAGATATCTACAGAACCCTCCACCACAAAACAACAGAATATACATTCTTCTGATCACCGCATGACACTTACTCTAAAATCAACCACATAATCAGAAGTAAAACACTCGTCAGCAAATGCAAAAGAACTGGAATCACGACAAACAGTCTCTTGGACCACAGAAGAATCAAATTTGAAATCAAGACTAAGAAATTCACTCATAACCATACAATTACATAGAAATTGAATAACCTGCTCCTGAATGACTTTTGGGCAAATAGTGAAATTTAGGCAGAAATCAAGAGGTTCTATGAAACTAATGAGAACAAAGATAAAACGTACCAGAATCTCTGGGATACAGCGAAGGCAGTGTTAAGAGGGAAATTTATAGCACTAAATGCCCACATCGAAAAGTTAGAAAGATCTCAAGTTAATAACCTAACATCACTACTACAATAACTAGAGAAGCAGGAGCAAACAAACCCCAAAGCTAGCAGAAGACAAGAAATAACCAAAATCAGAGCTGAACTGAAGGAGATAGACCACACACACACACACACACACACACACACACACACACACCCTTCAGAAGATGAAAGAATCCAGAAGCTGTTTTTCTTTTTTGAGAAAAAGTAATAAAATAGACCACTAGCTAGACTAATAAAGAAGGAAAGAGACACAATCAGAAACAATAAGGGTAATATTTACCACTGACCCAACAGAAATACAAACAACTATCAGAGAACATTATGAACACCTCTGTGCACATAAACTAGGAAGTCTAGAAGAAATGGACAAATTCCTGGAGACACACACCTCCCCCAAGGCTGAACCAGGAAGAAACGGAATCCCTGAACAGACCAGTAATGAGTTCTGAAATTGAAGCAATAATAAATAGCCTACCAAACAAACCAACAAAATCCCAGGACCAGATAGGTTCGCAGCTGAATTCTACCAGGTGTACAAAGAGGAACTTGTAGCATTCCTACTGAAACTACTCCAAAAAATTGAGTGAGAGGGACTCCTCCCTAACTCATTCTGTGAGGCCAGCATCTTCCTGAAACCAAAACCTGGCAGAGATGCGACAACAAAAGAAAACTTCAGGCCAGTATCCTTCATGAACATCAGTGCAAAAATCCTCAACAAAATGCTAGCAAACTGAATCCAGCAGCACATCAAAAAGCTTATCCACCATGATCAAGTTGGCTTCATCCCCAGGATGCAAGGTTGGTTCAACATATGCAAATCAATAAATGTGACTCATCACATAAACAGAACTAAAGACAAAAATCACATGATTATCTCAATAGACGCAGAAAAGGCTTTTGATAAAAGTCAACATCCCTTCATGTTAAAAACTCTCAATAAACTAGGTGTTGAAGGACCATGCCTCAAAATAACAAGAGCCACCTATGACAAATGCACAGCCAACATCATACTGAATGGACAACAGCTGGTAGCATTCCCCTTGAAGACCGACACAAGACAAGGATGCCCTCTCTCACCACTCCTATTTAACATACTGTTGGAAGTTCTGGCCAGGGCAATCAGGCAAGAGAAAGAAATAAAGGACATCCAAATTGGAAGAGAGGAGGTCAACCTATCTCTGCTTGCAGATAACATGATCCTATATCTAGAAAACCCCATTGTCTCAGCCCAAAGGCTTCTTAAGCTGATAAACAACTTCAGCAAAGTCTCAGAGTACAAAATCAATGAGCAAAAATCACTAGCATTCCTATACACCAGCATCAGTAAAGCCAAGAGCCAAATCAGTAATGAACTCCCATTCACAATTGCTACAAAAAGAGTAAAATACCTAGGAATACAGCTAACTAGGGAGGTGAAGATCTCTACAAGGAGAACTACAAACCACTCCTACGACTAAAAATCATTCTATTACAAAGACACATGCCCGTGTATGTTCATTGCAGCACTATTCACAATAGCAAAGACATGGAATCAGCCTAAATGCCCATCAGTGACAGACTAGAGAAAGGCAATGTGGTACATATATACCATGGAATACTATGCAGCCGTAAAAGAGAATGAGATAATGTCCTTTGCAGGGACACGGACAGAGCTGGAGGCCCTTATCCTTAGCAGAGTAACACAGGAACAGAAAACCAAATGCTGCATGTTCTCACATATGTGAGAGCTAAATGATGAGAACACATGGACACACAGAGGGGAACAACACACACTGGGGCCTTTTGGAGGATAGAGGGTGGGAGGAGGGAAAGGACCAAGAAAAACAACTAATGCGTACTAAGCTTAATACCTGGGTGGTGAAATAATCTATGCAACACATCCCCTATGACACAAGTTTACCTATGTAACAAGCCTTCACTTGTACCCCCGAACTTAAAACATTAAAAAAAAAAAAAAAAGATTTAGTGGCTAATAAACTCTAAATAAAGCATTTCAGAGTTAAAAACAAAATCTGGCCAGGTGCCATGCCTCACGCCTGTAATCCCAGCACTTTTGGAGGCCAAGGCAGGACGATCACTTGAGGTCAGGAGTTTGAAACCAGCCTGGGCAGCAAAGTGAGACCCCGTTCTACAAAAAATAGAATTAAAAGAAAAATTAGTTGGGTGTAGTCACGCGTGCCTGCAGTCCCAACTGCTCGGGAAGCTGAGGTGGGAGGATCTCTTGAGCCCAGAAGTTCGAAGCTGCTGTGAACTATGGTCATGCCACTGCACTGCACTGCAGCCTGGGTAACAGAGTAAGAATGTGTCTCAGAAAAAAAAAGAAAAAAAAATCATCATTTCTAATTTTGCCTCTTCCAAGAATGAAAGGAAACTAAGCCATTCAGTATTTTTTTTCTCTTGTAAAATACCAGTCAGTTGTCAGGATCAAAACCCTTTGATAGGACATATCCATATCACTGGCCCCAGGGTGCTCTTGGGCATATTGGAAATCTACTCACTTAGCTCAGCTGTGGATTAGCTTAACTCTTAGTTATGAAGCCAGAGCATGCCTGCATCCTCACCTCCCTAAGCCTGCAGCTCATCAGAACCAAAGACCCTGGCAGAGTTTGGCAGTAGTTCTTTTTGTCAGGCTCACAGTCAGGGGTTAGTGGGTTTGTGGGTAGCTCCATTCTAGTCCTTGGCTTTAATCCGTGAGCCTGGCTTTTGTCTTCCATCTTGTTCAGGGTACTTTGGAACCACTATACATTGCAGGAGCTTAGCTTCTGGCTACCATGGTTTGCTTCCAGAGCAGCAAGCGTAGTACTTCAGCATGGAGACAATTATCTTTTGTTTTGTTTGTTTCATTTTGTTGTCTTGGCCATGCATTTTTGAGTTTATCTTTTTATATTTTATCCATCATTGCCATGTGTTTGGAGCAGTGGGCATTCCATAACATGAACTCACTGTACCATCATGAATGGGAAGTCAGTGGAAACCTTTTCCATGTGGATTTTACTCTTCCTTGATTCCCTAAAGTGGGTTTGCAAAATATGACCGTGCACTATCTTGATGATTTGGGCTTATCTTTATGACTGTCTGTTTTTGTGCCAGACTATAAAGCAGTACTAGCTTGATTAATGCAATCCACACTTCCTTTCTGGAAAAAAAAGGGGGGGGGGCATTTTTTTACAATTGCAATAAATCATCTTAAGTTATGTTGGTGTATATCATATAGATTAGTGGTGGTGTTCTGGCTTACTTTCTGTGTGGGCAGACAGGCATGGTAATTTATCCCGTGCACAAGTGAAGATCATAACGGTTAATGCTGTGTAAACCTGCGAAGTCAGTGAAGGTTTTTCTCTTTAGCCCTATCTTTCTCCATGGTCTACCCACTGATGGTGGCCACTCCCTCCAATTCAGGTACTCAGTTTCCTCTCACCATCGGCTTTCTAGCTCCCTCTCTGATGCCTTGACTGAGGCAGTGCAGTGTCATAGTAAGAGCACAAACTTGGAATGATCTGGGCTTGAATTCCATCTCTGACTTTTAGTAGCCTGGGAAATTTGGGGAAGCTGCTTTCCTTCCTTGACCCTGTTTCTACATATGCCAAGTGGGGCTAATAAATGCCAGCTACCTGAAAAATCTGTGATGAAGAATGAATCTATACATGTCTATCAAGTGTGAGCAGTGCATAGAAAACACTCAGCACCTAGTTGTTTATCATTGTTGACAATATCACTATTTGAGAGAAGAGGAGAAATCACGGCTAGGCTGTGTGTTTGACAGGAATCAACATTCTACTTAGAGGGAAGCAGCAAATTTATGAGTGTCAGAATTGGAAAAGTATGTGAAAATGCTAGGGGTCAGAGAGAGTAGGCAAGTTGTGAAGCACAGATATATCGGCAAGACATCTGAACTTCTAGGCCTGAGGGTTCATGGATAGGAAGTTGGTTTGGGGTTTTGGCAGTCCAAAGGCTGAGAGCTGAAAGAACAGAATGGTCAGAGAACAGGTCAGAGAGCCAGATGAGAAAAGCCGAGTCTGGAGAGTTTTAGGGAGAGTGGTGTGGTGACAAAGGTGTGTAGGACCAATGAGACAGGCAGGCAGACACCCGTGCTCGTGATGATGCATAGTTAAGGTGGAGCAGATACTTCCACATCTAACTTCACCATCTCCCAAAGCCCCACTGGAACTTCTACAAAAATGATTTTTGAAAGGATTATAAGGATAGGATTGGAAAATAAAAAGGACTGAAGAACAGCAAAGGAGGCAACAACTAAATTTTGGATGCTGAAGAACAGATGGATGAGTAGCAACTGACTTAGCAGATCCAAGAAGGCCACAAACTAGAAATTCTGAGACCTTAGTGGGAAAAGCAAAAAGCCAACTTGATTTACTCCCCCACCTCCAGGAATCTTCAAAGGCTGTAATAAGGTAACTCTGGAAGTGGAGTTACCTCTGGAAGTGAAGCGGGGCTGGGTACCAAAATAATGAAGGCTGTTTGAAAACTCTTTTAAGAAGCAGATACATTGCCAAATCCCCTCCTGCGGTCAATGCCAGTGAGGGGCTGGCCCTTCCCTGCTCTGACAGAAGTCTGGAGTGTCATTCCCTGGAGAGAGTAAGGCAGAGGGTCTCTGGAGGGGTAGCTCCCAGACTTAGTTGAGGGCTGGGGTCCCGTACTGAAAACAGGGGTGTTGAGTGGAAGTATGTGTCCTGAAAGCTGTGAATCCCCCATCTTCTTCCCTGCTCCTGCCTCTAAAATTCTGGCAGCTGGAAGAGTCTTCTGTGAGCCTTCTGACCAACCTGAGAGAAAAAGATCTAAGGAGACTGACACGGAAGGTTCTCCAGTAAAGGGCTCACTCAGCTGGGTTACTCCCCAGTGAGGTACATACTTTGATACTGTGAGGAGAAGACACCCATTCAGTTGAGGGTACTTATTTTTGAAATAGGAGGAGAGACCTGAGCATTTTGGCTACTGCACTGCAAGGAAAGGAGCCAGACAGAGAAGATGGAGATATTAGAGATTCTTGAGAGACGCGGTAACTGATGGAGTGAGGCACCTGGGGAGGCAGGATGGGATGGAATCCAGAGCAGGAGTGGAAGTGACAGCCTGAGGCAGAACAAAGAACCTTCATCTTGCACTGAGATACGATGAAAAGAAATGAGATGTGGTTATAGACTCAATTAGATCCATTATTATTTTGCAGCTACTATATCCAAGGCGTTGTGTGGGGTGGTGGTCATTCATCCACCCACTCATTCATCCAACATTTTTTGGAGCAACTACTGTGTTCCAGGCCCTGTGCCGGGTGCTGGAGATACCAAGATGAATCAGACAAGGTTACAGTCCCCAAGGAGCTCACAGTCACAGGGCAAAAGCAGACTCACAACATAGGGCAATATGTGCTATGAAGACTGAGCACAGGGGTCTGTGAGAACACAGAGCAATGGACGCTGTAGAGAAGGGAATGAAGCAGGACTGCTCTGTGTGTTCAAGGGGAGAGAGATCTCAACCGGCAGGGCCCATCTGCAGAGGTTTCATAAAGTTAGGTGGTCTTCGAGTTGAAACCCAGAGGATGCCTAGGGTTTCTTTCAACTTGCAGTGACATGGGGGTGGGGAGGGGGTGCCCACCTAGAGGCGAAAACAGACGCAAAGATCCAGAGGCAGGAAATTGCAAGAGGACATGTTCAGGGTAGAGGGAGAGGCCCTGGTTGAGAGTATGCTGAGGCAGGTAGCAGGAGGTGCAGTTGGGGAGCAGGAATAGGCTGAGACGCAAAAAATAATATCACTGAAGAAACATCACAAAATGCAACCAGGTTGAACTAGTGGATTGTGTAAAGAACACCAGACTGTGAAATGAGAAACCCGATTCTGTTTTAGGCCCAGCTCTGAAACAAACTTGCTCTTGATATGGTATGTAGTGACTCAATTAATGTCTCTGAACATTGGTTTCTTCATCCATCAAGTGGTAGCAGGAATACCTTTCCTGCCTATCTCATGGCTCTTGTGAGGAGCATATGAGTCAGTGTACACAAAAACACCTTTAAGAAAAACTCTTTAAAGTGGCGGTGCACACATGTGAAGGCTTATTATTGAGGAGATGCATGTGCTGGGAACACAACCCTAAACCTAACCCCTAACCCCTAACCCCTAACCCTAACCAGGGGAGCAAATGTACTGAAATATTCTCCTAAAGGGATCTAACAACTTTCCAAAACTAGTTCTCAGGAGACAGGGGAAGCGAATCGACTCCTGTTACATTGGAATGTCTATACGTAAAATTTACATACAATGAAAACAGATTTGCAGTATCCTGGTGGCCTACCAATGATAGTAAAACAGGAATTATACACACAAAATCATGCAAATTTCCGATTGTTCTTCATTCACTCAACCAACATTCACTGACCACGCTGCTGTGCACTGAGGGCAGGCACAGTGGAGGCCAGACAAATAGAATTTCTGCTCTCAAGATCTCCTTGTACCATGGGAGACAGATGATATATTAAGAGCCAATGTTAACACCAGGTAAGCACAAGGAGTCTGTGGGAGCTCAGAACAACGGTGACTAAACCGGTCTTCTGCAGCTGAGATTGTATTAATATGAAGTAGTACTATTGCCCCAATTTTACAGATGAGGAAACTGAGAGTTAGAGAGCAAGTTACAGAGCCAGCACTCTAACTCAGCTGTTTTAATTCTGAGTCCAGGGCTTTTTCTGCCTTGCCACAGCTGCCTCTTTTGCTTTGTAAATAGTTTAGGCCTAATGTATATGGCAAAAGATAAGCTGTCTTGTGTGTCCCCGCCCATCCTAGACTGCCTGCTCCTTTCCAGAGACAAACAGGAATTTGGGGGTTAGAGCACCTCCATGTGTCCAAAGTGTTATATTTCAGATATAAGTAATAATAATAATAATCAATAAATAGTAATAAAAGTCCTCACCCTATAAGTTCCTTTTGAAAGTTTCTCAAGAGTCCAGGAGTTTCTGTGCACACACGTGTCCACGTGTGGGACACGTGCACACATGCAAGTGGGTTCGTGTGCATAGGTGTTTGGAGTAAGGAAGGTTGGGAAGCATTGGCTCCTGCATTTTCCGCAAACCTAGATAGAGAGAAAATGGAAAATGAGCCCAAACAAAAAGGAACTTGCAGAAGAAGGCAGGTGAAAATAACAAATGAGAGAAAAGAGTTCTCAGGAGACGCCAGGAAAGTGGTGTCTTCTGGCCACATCTACTGCTTCACTGGCAGTTTCATAAAAATATGTATATATAGGGAAAGTGGCTTCCTCCATCATCTTCTTCTTCTGGGAATTCTGTGGAAATTTCCTGACGTTGTATGAGTCATAAAAGGAAAAAGAAATAATTTCTACTTCTGGAAATACTGCAGATGACATAGCCTGAAATCCATCCTTGCTACACAACACCTAGAAAAGCTGGGTAACTAGTGATCTGCGGTTGTCAAAAACGACATCCTGTGAACATCTGGGAGACTCAAGCAGTCCCAACACTATGGCAACTGAAAAAAATGAAGAGATTGCACTAAGCAGCTCGTAAGAGCCCTTTCATCTATTTCTTTGCACCATATCATCCTTTAGTTCTTGTATTCACTCATTCACTAGAACATTTACTGAGCACTGATTCTATATCAGGTATTGGCTGTGTTGTGTTTTGATGAACACAAAGTTGAAAGGCATGGTCCCTGTATTCAAATAGCTCACCACGTTGTACAATAGCTCTTGACTGGAGCTGCACATCAGAATCACTTGAGCAGGTTTGCAACAACGCATATGCCTGCCTTCCTCACTGCCCTCAAGATTCTAACTTCATCCTGGAAGGAAATGAATAGCCCGGCATTCTTTCTGTGTTGATGTCTGCAACTCAGAGCCTGAAGGGAATTCACAGTGTCAGACACCATTCTACAGAAATATGGAAGGGAAAGGATTTCCTCTGGACAGGATAGTTCCTCAAGCTCGGAGGAAGGTGCAGAAGAGGCGAGACCTCTGTCATTCCCAAGAGGAGTGGGAACCTGGGCCCTGCTGCCCAGCAGCAATGCCAAGGAGAGACGTGGATTGATTTGAGAGCCATTTTTAAGGTAGAGTCCACTGAACTCGGTGTCCAGTTAATTGTGAGAGAGGGGTTGAGGGAGAAGAAGGTGTCAAGATGACTCCCAGGTTACTGGTTTGGTCAACTGGGCACACTTTACTCACACAGGGGATATTAGAAGAGGAGAGAGCTTGGAGAGAAGATGTTTTAGTCTTGGATATATTTGAGTTTGAGGTACACGTGGAACAGAACATCCAGGCAGGGAAGTCCAAGAAGCAATTGGATACTCTTACTGAAGTTTAGCAGAGTGTTCAATCTTGTATATCATTTTAAAGTTACTGCATCACTTCCAACCCTCTTAAAAATTTCTGAGTAAAGCATAATACCAACTTTATACATTTCCTTTCAAAGCATAATACCAATTTTATGCGTTTCCTTTCCAAGAGTACACAAAAATCAGTTCTTTGTGCCTCAGGGGAAGAGCCACACCCAGTTATCTATATAACCACATTTTGAGTACCACCCCCTGACTTTTCTGCAGTCTTCAGTACCTGCTTTTAAATGGTCACGGGTAATAAATGCACTAAGAGCAGTCATGTCTCACCACCATTTGCTTAGGGCAGGCCTCCCGTAGCAACGGATCTTCATATTTTTCCACTTCTGATCCTAGGGCAGAAAAATCCATGAAGGTAACCAGTTTATAAAGTGGCTCTTCTTCTCAAAATTTATTGTGACATGTGGCTTTGGGCAATTAGGGCTCTTTCAACCCCTAGCCCCTTCCCCACTTATCTTAAGCTGTCACTGAGTGTGTAGCACCTCAAAGCACCAACCCTTCCTTGAGGCTAAATAGTCATGAAAAGTGTTCCCCCACCATCACATTCCTCTTTCAGAAAATTTGTGGGGAGCTTCTTAGTGCTGTGGGAGTTTTAAAGGGGAAAGTAATTTCCATTTCTGGAAACAGTGCACACTAGATAACCTGAAAACCCTCCTGCTGCAAAGCGCCTTTTAAAAGGCAGGATAAAATTTAATAAATATTTCCTTTAATGCACATATGATGAACTTATGGTGGAAGTTGACCCTCAGGTGTCAAAAAACAAAGAGGAACCTAAAGAGCAGATCAAAGGGCATTTGAATTTACGTTAGGCTGGTAGGGGAATGGACTCAATAACTACCAGGGAGAGGAGAAAAGCCTTGGTGCCTCATAAGGGCTACACAGTCAATGAACGTAAGGACTAGGAAAAAAAAAAGTCTTCCCACCACCATGGTGAGGCGACAAGAGAGTTTGTTTCTTTATGGGTTCTGGTGGGAGAAAATAAAATGCTTCCCCCTGGTCATTTGTAACACTAAGGCTATTATCATGTAGTTCTAGGGTTGGAATTCATACCTGTTATTTAGGTCTCAAAAAACCCCAAGCTTACAAATTAACATCAGAAAGATACCAGCCAGAGATATACCCCCAATCAGACCTCACTGAAGTCACACAGATGAAGCTCTGTTTGAACAAATCCCTAAACTCACAAACAAAATTATAAAACACCTGAGGAAAGAAAATCGTCTGTGATTGAGTATCAGCAAACACAATGATGAGCAGAATTAAACTACCAAAAACTTCAGATAATAGAGCCAACAGAGAGTATAAAATAAGTTTGTGTAAGATACTTAGAAATAACAAGGAATCCAAACATATGAGAAAAGAGCAAGATTCTACGGAAAAAGAAGAGGCCGGTTTCTTTCTTTAAAGAACCAAACAGAACTTCCAAAAATGAAAAATATTATTGCCAGTGACAGCAAAAGCTCAGAGGATGGGTTTAAAAGTAGACTCATCTGCTTTGGTGAACTGGAAGACAGAAGTAAGGAAATTATTCAGAAGGCAGCAAGGAGAGATAGCAAATTTATAAACAGTTAAGGGATATGTAAAAACAATACAAAGGTCCAAAAAACATCTAATAGGCATGACAGAATCAGAGATTATGGAGAATAGGGGTAAACCAATAATCAAAAAAATACTGACTGGAAATTTTCAGATTTGAAAACAGACATAGTTCCTTGTATTCTAAAAGTACAAGCCACAGCAAGAATCAATAAAACTGAATCACGGGGAAACCACAGGCCAACAAAGAAAAGGGCAAAAGATCTTAAAATCAACTAGAAAGAAAAGACATGGTACTATCAAAGGGATAATAAACTGACAGCAGATTTCTCACCAACTGCAATAAAAATGGAATCATATCACTAACGCATTCAGAGAATGGGGGAAATGTCATACCCAACTAAACTACAAGTCAAGAATGAGTGAAGTAAAGATTATACATACATACATATATATATATATATATATATATATATTTTTTTTTTTTTTTTTTTTTTTTGAGACAAGGTCTCACCCTGTCACCCAGGCTGAGGTACAGTGGTGCGATCACGGCTCACTGCAGCCTCGATCTCCTAGGCTCAAGGGATCCTCCCGCCTCAGCCTCCCTAGTAGCTCGGACTACAGGTGTGCGTCTCCCATGCCTGGTTAACTTACTGTTTCCCTGAGTAGCTGGGACTACAGGTGAGCACCACCACGCCCAGCTATTTATTTATTTGTTTGTTTGTTTGTTATTTTGTAGAGACAAAGTCTCAGTATGTTGTCCAGGCTGGTCTCGAACTCCTGAGCTCAAGTGATCCTCCTGCCTTGGCCTCCCAAAATGCTGGGATTACAGGTGTGAGCCACCACACCCGGCCAGTAAAGATATTCTTGAACAAAGATTGAGAGGGCTGACCACTCACAAACCCTCACTGAAAGAACAACTTAAAGAGGTCCTTCCATTAAAAGGAAATTGAACAAAAAAACAAAGCAAGGTGCGACAGAGGAATGGTGAACAAGGAAACTAGTAACCATGGCCATGAGTGAAAAAAAAAAAAAGGCTGCATAAAAACAATGTAACTGACCAAATTACAACTAAATACTTGGACGACATTGGCTTGTAAGACAAGGCCCTTGTATTATTTGCGGTGAAATTGGAGATGATTAAGATTTGATAATGAAGTGTTTGCGATTAGAAATAAAAAGACCTTGATAATGTCATATCCATTAGTGTGGATTCAGACCCATTAGAAAGCTTACATTTATCTAAAACTAACTCCAAGTCAGCCAGAATATATCCTAGGAATAAAAAAATAACCCTTCAAAACCAGAGAATTTGTAACTGAACTCCAGTCCAGGCCATTCATCACCTGAAGGCCAAAAACTCAAACAGAGGAGCTTTGGTGAAAGGAAAGTTAGCTCTTTTGAGAAGCCAGAAACCTGGAGGAGTCAGTGAACTAGAGTTCAGTGATCATCTCTCTCAGTTGTGCCTCTGGATTAGGGGTTTTTAAGGGAAACTAGGGGAAATGATGATCAAAACACATTCTTATAAAATGTTTGCAGTCTCAGGTGGGCAGTTAATCACTGCTCTCTTGGTCAATGTTTTGTGACCTTCTGCAGGCGCCGTCAGCCTATTCTTACCAGGCTGGTCAGTCCCTTCCCAGAGTTGCTGGTTGGTGTGTTTTCTTTTATTTCTGTTGAAGGCCCTGTTTACCTGAGGCTATTTTTAGCGAATAATGTACAAACTCAAGCAAAACAATTAATCATATTCAAGCAAGCAAGCTTTTCTCTAACATGGAGTCAGTACTGTTACAATTTATTTGTAAAAGATGGTAGAGTGAAGAAAGATAAAATAATCTCCCTTCCCCCTCTCGTACTAGTTAAATGAATAAATAATAGTAAAAAGCAAAATGAGAAGAAGAAAAGAACAAGGAGGAGAAGCAGGAGAAGGAGGGAGAGAGGAAAGTGGCTTCCCAGGAATGAATATATATACATTACACACACACACACACACACACACATTTTAGTGGGGGAGGATGGTTGGTTTAGCACCCTTCTGATTCTGTCCATACCCCCTGGAAGCAATACTGAGGAAAAACAATGTGAGCCAGTTAGATCCTGAGAATGGGATGTAAGACTCTCCAACCTGAGGAGAAATGGGCTGAGAGAATAAGCAGAAAAAAATTAAGTAAATACCTTTGTAAATAGAAGCCCTCAATTGCCACTCCTAGATTTCACCAGCAGTAGGTAGGCTCCCAATTCTTTCCATTTTCCAGGGCACTGTGCTGAGCTGGGCAAACAAAAGAAAACCCTCAGAGTAAGATACACCCTTGCATGGATGGAGCAGAGCATGATACATGATATTTAGCAAGATCTTATAAGAAAAGGTAGGTTGAAATCTCATCTCACCCTCAAATTATAGCTATGAGATCATCAGTGTGAAGAGTGCAAAGAAGAATTCACCCTCATTATGTGAGAGCAAATGGAAAGTCTGCTGACGCTTTCCATAACTGAAATAAAAATAAATGGTTTGGCAATGATGCTAACAATCTACAGGGATAGATAGGGAGAGGGAAAAGGAGAGAAGAGAGGAGAGAGAGAGGGAGGGAGGAAGAAAGGAAGGGAGAAGGAAGGAAGAAAGGAGAGAAAAGGGAAGAGGGGGAGGAGGGAAGGAAGAAAAAGAAGAAAAGAAATAAAGAAGAAGGAAAGAGAGAGAGAGAGAAAGAAAGACAGAAAAAAGCACATAGTATACAAAGGACAGATAACCATCACAGACTGGAAGAATGCATAAAACAAGGAACAGATGCAACTAAACTCAGAGTCCTCTAAGGCATAGTAAAATTAAGAATATGATTTCAACTTAACAAAGTTTCAAAGACAAGATGATTGGCAACCGAATTTGATTTTTTTTTTTTTAACAAAAAGGAGATTACTGGGTTCAGGAAAGAAACTGAGAACCCAAAGAACCACATGGTGGATCAAAGAAGTAAATTAGGAAGAGCAAGATGCAGAAGAGACATGCACACAAATCGAAACCAGCGCATGCAGGAAGGACTTTAGGTGATCACGCTAATGCCGACCCAACATTAACATAATTTATATGTCTTAGTAAAGAGCCTAACAAATGGAATAGAAAAATATCCACAGATGCCGTATGTGAAAAATTTCCAGAAATGAAGGAAGAATTGAACCTGCTCCTGAAAAGGACAAAGTCTCTACCAGGAAAAAATGATGCAGGACAATTAATATTGAGATATATTCTAGTTGTGTTATGGTACTTCAAAAAAATTAAAGAATTTATTTAGGCACCTAAGGACATGCACGCGCGCGTGCACACACACACACACACAATCGACTACTTACAAGGAAACAAATCCGTTCCACTTAAATATAAAAGTAAAATGTAACATCTCCAGAATGTTTCAGCATGCATACTCCACTGAATGCAGCTATAAAATGTGGACATAGTGCATGGGGCAGCTATTTGAGGACTCTGAAAAGTAAACGGAAGGAGGCAGACTGGGGAAAGACTACAATCTGAAGCGCCACTGAAACAGCGGTGAACTTGACATTTTCCCCTTTTAGTATCCTTGGCTCAATGTAGTCTGCAAGTTAGAAGTAGGGAGTGGTGTGAACAGAGAGAGCTCTGGTTCTGACTTGAGAAGAGGGAAAAGGGAATACTAACCCTCAACAATAGTTAAGGGAATCCCCAGTTTTCTTTCTTCTTTTCTTCGTATTTTCATGTTCTAGACCACAGGCAATCCTGTGACAGCAGTGGTGGTGACAGAGGCAGTGACAGTGACAGTGGCAGCTGCCAGGGCCTTCAGGTGATGAAAACTCTGAAGGAAAATAACCTTCTTCTCTGATTGTAGGAGCTGTGGTCCCAAGAGGGTGCCCATGACTTCTTTCTTCCCTCTTGGTCTTCCTGCCAAATGACACCAGAAGAAAAGGCAAATGCACAGGAAGTGTGTGACAGAGAAGAGTAACTAAGGCGAGAGCAACGGCATTCTGGCTAGAAGTTTGAAAAGGGGAAGGCTGAGGGAAGCAGAAAGTGCTCGGGACATTGCAGGGAGGGAGGAAGTGCTTGGGAAACTAAACCCATGAAGCTGTGTATAAACTTCTGGGCTTACCCCCAAGCTGTGTCTGTGATCCTACACAACATACAAAGGACTTTGAGAATTGCACTAAGGGATACAGACCTCGCCAGCTCCAACACTGCTGATCACGCTTAACAGAACCAAATGTCATTGCGAAGGCTCTGAAAATGGAACTAACATTCAGACCCCTGGTCAGAACACGTGGCCTGAGCCCAAGCAACTGGGGGGAAAATGAGCAGAGATTAAGGGATCTGTGGGGAATATGACAAAAGAGCTAACTTTTGTGTGATCATGGTGCCAGAAGGAAAGGAGAAAGGGGGTGGGATTGAAAAACTATTCAAATAAATATTGGCTGGAAGATTACAAATATGGCAAAAGACATACACAGGGGAAATCAAGACATTCGCAGATGAAGAAAAAGTAAGGGAGATTGTTGCCATCAGACCCTACCCTTACCTTTACCCTTCGAGAAGTTTTCTACATGAGATTCCACTAGGCATGTAAAATGCCTTGGCTGAGCATGACGTGCTCACCAATTCTCTCTAATGCGGACATTTATCATGCTGCCCAGTATTGGGAAGATATGTCTTAGAATTTCTCACGAGCTCCTAGTACAAGTCTGTTCTAGTTTCTGCCTCCAACCCCTCCACTGAAATTGCTCTTGCCAAGGCCCCCAGCAACACTTGCATTGCCTAATTCAGTGAACAGGTTTTAATGCTTATCATTCTGGAACTCAGCAAGTGTTTCTGAGTTTGTCACTTCTTGCTCAGTTCTTCTGGCTTCCTTGTGAACCTTTGCTCTCATCTCTCTCTGGCTTGATTATCTTCCAGCATGCCCTGCCCCACCCCTCACCCCACCACCAACTTTATCTATGGAGACACTCCTCTAGTCTTCTTCCAATGATGTTCTTGTTTTGCTTGCTCCTTAAAGGAAGTTGTCCTTGGTCCCCTTATATATTCTCTACGTGCTCTCCCCGAATGGTCTCAACTACATGCATGGCTTCAAGAACTACCCTGATGACTTGCAAGTTTATATTTTCAGTATTGACTTCACTCCTTAACTCCTAAGCCAAATAGCCTTCATCTCCATCTGGATATCCCACAAGTATTTCAAATTTCACATGCTCAAGACTGAACTCATCTTCCTACCCATACGCAGACCTCCTCCTTCACCCCATTTGTCCAGGAACGACTCCAACGTCTGTAGTCACCTCACTCTATCCCTGTGGAGTCATCCTAGAGCTTTTTCACTTCCTCATCACCACTCCCCTCCCCCTGCCAACCAATGCCCACTTTTCCAGTTGGCTAACTTGTACTCATTCTTCAAGCTTCATATTGGACACCATTTCTCCAGGAACATTTTCCCAACTCCAAAAGTCTGTGCAAAGTACTCCTCTTATGTGTTCCTACAGCACTTTCTTAGTCCATCTGTGTTGCTATAAAGGAATGCCTGAGGCTGGGTAATTTATAAAGAAAAGAGGTTTATTTGGCTCATGGTTCTGCAGGCTATATAGGAAACATGGTGCTGGCATCTGCTTGGTTTCTGGCAACAGTGTCAGGCTGCTTCCACTCGTGGCAGAAGGTGAAGAGGAGCCAACAAGTGCAGAGATCACATGGTGAGAGAGGAATCGAGGTTGGGCGGGGGAAGGGGGGCACTACACTCTTTTTAACAACCAGCTCTTGTGGGAATGAATTGAGTGAGAACTCACTCATTACTGCGAGGCCGGCACCAAGCCATTCATGAAGGATCCACCCCACGACCCAAACACCTTCCATTAGACCCCGCCTCCCAACACTGGGTATCAAATTTCCACGTGAGATTTGGAGGGGTCAAACAAACCAAACTATAACCAGCACCTTGAACTTCCCCTCTCATAGCACTTATCACAGTATAGTGTTGTAATTGTCTGGTTCCTTGTCTGTATGTTCCACCAGACTGCATGCAGGGACCTAATCTGTATTTCTCATTGGTGTTGTCTCAATGCTTAACACAGTATGCCTGGCACTACGCTTCAATATTTTTTGAAGAATGAGCAAATGAATTATCATGTCTCCAGCTAGGTTTGCCAATATGACTAATATGTAGTGAGTGCCTGCTGTGTGCCATTTTACTACCTAAACTTTGTATGCACTCTGTCCCCTAGTCTTATCTACCACCGCCATTGTCTTAGTTGAGATATCTGTCATTTCTTGACTGGCATAATACAGCAGCTTTCTAATTCCAATCTGAGTTCTCTCTGTTCTATTCTCCACACAGCTTCCAGAGCGATCTTTCTAGAGGCAAATCAGACCACGTCACTCCCAAGCTGAAAGAGCACAGTGGGTTCAGTGTAGCCTACAGGGTATTCTAAAACTTGAGCATGGCATAACAGAACTTCCATGTCTTGGAGGTTCTTCAAGCTTCTACGCATTCTTCAAGCTCTTGCCTACCTCTTTCCCAGCCACACCAACCACTACTAGTCCACTGGCATTTCACTCTCCAGCCTTAATGAATTGATTGCAACTCCCCTCCTCCCACCAGTGCCTTGGCTTCTCTCATCATGCTACAGATTCTTTAACACACACATTGTCCTCCAAGAAGCTTGCCAGATCCATTCCTATTCTTTCAACAAAATGTTTATTGACCATCCTTTATACACTATGACCAAATAGGATTTATCCCACAAACGTAAGGTTGGTTCAACATGTGAAAATCAATTTATATAATTAACCATATTAACAGAATGCATGGTGGAAGTCGGGGGGGAGGGGGAGAAACTCATGGTCATCTTAATCATGTACAAAAGGAGCACTTAACAAAACACAATACCCTTTCATGAAAATAAGTTCAACAAACCAGGAATAGAAAGAAACCTCTTCAACCTGATAAAGGGCATCCATGAAAAAACCCAGAGATAATATCATACTTAATGGTGAAAGACTGGCTCATTTCCCCCTAAGATCAGGAATGAAAAAAGGATGTCTTCTCTTGCCACTTCTAATTCAACAACATACTCAAAGTTCTAGTCAGGGAAATTAGTCCAGAAAAAGAAATAAAAGGCATCTAGATTGGAAAGGGACAAGTAAAACCATCTCTATTCATAGATGCATAGATGGCATGTTCTTATATAGAGGACACTAAAGAGTCCACCAAAAAAGAAAAAAAAAAAAAAACTGAGATGGTTTGACTCTGTGTCCCCAGCCAAATTTCATGTCGAATTGTAATCCCTACCTATTGAAAGAGGGGCCTGGTGGGAGGTGATTGAATCATGGGGACGGACTTCCCCCTTGCTATTCTTGTGATAGAGTTCTCACAAGATCTGATTGTTTGAAAATCGGCAGCGCTTCCCCCTTTGCACGCGCTCTCTCTTCCTCCTGCTCCAACATGTGAAGAAGGTGCTTGCTTCCCCTTTGCCTTCCGCCATGATTGTACATTTCCTGAGGCCTCCCCAGAGCAGAGGCCTGTACAGCCTGCAGAACCAGGAGGCAATTAAACCCCTTTTCTTTATAAATTACCTAGTCTCAGGCAGTTCTTTGTAGCAGTGTGAGAGTGGACTAATACACCAACACTATCTGAGTATGCTCAGCAAGGCATATTCGGCTCGGCAAAGTTGCAGTATCAATTTGCAACAATCAGTTGTATTTCTTATACCCTAGCAATGAATAACATGAAAATAAGATTAAGGAAATGATTTATTTTACAGTAGCACTGAAACAATAAAATGCCGAGGAATAAATTTAACAAAAGGTGTACAAGACATATACTCTGAAAATTACAAGACATTGCTAAAATAAATTAAACAAGACCTAAGTAAACTGAAAGGCGTTTTGTGTTAAGGATTGGAGCACATAATATTATTAAGACGCCCATAATCTCCAAGGCAATACACAGATTCACTGTGATGCCTGTCAGAATCCAACTTGCCTTCTTTGTAAAAACTGACAAGCTAATCCTAAAATTCTTACGAAAATGTAAGGGACCCAGATAGCCAAAACAATCTTGTAAAAGAAAAAATCTGAAGGACTCACACTTCCCAATTTCAAAACGTACTACAAAGCTACACTAATCCAAAAAGGGTGGTACTGGCATCATGATAGATACATTAGGTCAATGTTACAGAACTCAGGGTCAGAAATAAACCCATATGTTTATGTGTAGTTCATTTTCAATAAGAGTGCTAGCACCACTCAGTGGGCAGGGGTGGGGGGTGGCGGTGAACAATAATCCCTTGAACAAACTGTGCTAGGACTACTGGATAGCCACATGCAAAAGAATGCCCCAGACCTCTACCTCACACCGTGTAAAAAATTAATTCAAAATGGATCACAGGTCTAAATGTAAGGGCTGAAACTATAAGACTCTTAGAAGAAAACAGAGATGTAACTTTCCATGACCTTGGATTAGGCAACAGTTCCTTCAGTATAACACCAAAGGGACAGCCACAGACATTTTTTCATTTGGCAAATTGGACTACATCCAAATTAAAATCTTTTGGGCAACAAAGGGCACTATCCAGAAAGTGAATGGGAGAAACATTTGCAAATCACATATCTGATAAGAGTCTATTTTCGAGAATATATAAATAAGTTTTAGAACCCCACAGCCAAAATACAATCAACCCAATTAAAAAATGGGCAAAGGGCTTGAGTAGACATTCCTCCAAAGTAGAGGTACAAAGGGCAAAGAAGCACATGAAAAGATGTCTTAGTGTGTTTTCTGTTGCTATAGTTGAATACCTGACACTGAACAATTTATAAGGAAAAGAAATTCATTTCTTACCGTTCTGGGGACTGGGAAGTGCCTCGGCATCTGGTGATGGCAGGGGGTATCACATGGTGAGAGGGCAAGAGCATGTATGTCGTTTCAGGCCTCTTTTCCTATTCTTATAAAGCCACCAGTCCCATTATGGGGGTCTCACCCCGACGACCTTATCTAATCCCAATTACCGTCCAAGGCTGCGTCTCCAATCAACATGTGAATTTGGGGATTAAGTTTCCAACACACAGCATTTGGGGGACACACTCAAACCATAGCAACATCATTAGCCATTTGGGAAACGCAAATGAAAACCACCATGAGATAGTGCTTCACACCCACTAGGATGGCTATTATAAATGAAACAAAATGAGGCAAACAGAAAACAAGTTTTGATGATGTGAAGAAACTGGGACTCTCATGCACTACTGTTGGGAATGTGAAAGATTACAGCTGCTGTGGAAATCAGTTTGGTGGTTCCTCAATAAGTTAAACAGAATTACCATATGAGCCAGCAGGTTGACTCCTAGAAATAGACCCAAAAGAACTGAAAACAGGTATTCAAACAAAAACATGTACAGAGATGGTCATGGCAGTGCTATTCACAATAGCCAGAGGGGGAAATAACTTGTCTATCAACTGATGAGTGGATAAACAAAATGTGGCGTATTTATACAACGGAATATTATTCAGTCATTCAAAGGAAGGAAGAACCGATTCATGCCTCTACATGGATGAGCCCTGATGAAAACATTATGCGAAGTGAAAGCAGCCAGACACACAAGGCCTCACATTTGGTTGTATGAGTCCATCTACAGGAAATCTCCAAAACAGGCAAACCTCTATGGACAGAAAGCAGAATGATTAGTGGTTGCCGGGGACTATCGGGAACGTGTGTACGTGGCGGGGGCGGGGGCGGCTGTGGGGGGCGGTGGTAGCGGAGGTGGGGGAAGGAGGCGTGTGGGAAGTGACTGCTTATAGGTACAGGGGTTTCGGTTTCTTTCTGGGTGTTGAAAATGTTTTGGAACCAGGTGGTCGTGATGGGTGTGCAACGTTGTGAAGGAGCCGTACCCAGCATCCTCCCCCCGCCCGCCCCTTTGCTCTTTCTCCCATCCAGTAGAAAGGGAGAGTTCTCCCACCGGCGAAGAGAGGGTCACCAGCGGGATTCCCCCTCCCCGCCCCACTCCACACCCACCCCCACGGGCCTCCAGCCACTTACTTCTCGGCCCAGGCCTGCTCCCTCGGGGCCAATGGGAAGGCGAGGAGGTCACCTGATGGGCGTGCCCTCCAGCCACTTACTTCTGGGCCCAGGCCTGCTCCCCCGGGGCCAATGGGAAGGCGAGGAGGTCACCTGATGGGCGTGCCCTGCAGCCACTTACTTCTCGGCCCAGGCCTGCTCCCTCGGGGCCAATGGGAAGGCGAGGAGGTCACCTGATGGGCGTGCCCTCCAGCCACTTACTTCTGGGCCCAGGCCTGCTCCCCCCGGGGCCAATGGGAAGGCGAGGAGGTCACCTGATGGGCGTGCCCTGCAGCCACTTACTTCTCGGCCCAGGCCTGCTCCCTCGGGGCCAATGGGAAGGCGAGGAGGTCACCTGATGGGCGTGCCCTCCAGCCACTTCTCGGCCCAGGCCTGCTCCCTCGGGGCCAATGGGAAGGCGAGGAGGTCACCTTATGGGCGTGTCCCTGGTGAGGCCGTCACCACGTGCGAGCGAGGCCGCCGCCATGTGGTGACGGGATGGCACGAGGATGTGCGTGCCCATGGGACTGGGCTCCCCAGCCAATGAGGGGCTGGGCCCTGGTCGCTAGGATACACGGTACTGGACGCGATAACGGTCACCTTGAGAGGCATCTTGTCGTGCTAGGGCAAGCCGAGCCGAGATAGCGCACCCAACACCCAGCATGTCGGAGAGGAGGAGCCGTCGAGGGTCCTCTGGTGCTGGCGGCCGGGGGCATACCCGCTCTCGCACCGCCCGAGCGGAGCTTTTGTTTTCTGTGAGCGAGGTGGAGCGCAATCTACGGGAAGGCCGCTACGCCCAGCGCCTGAGTCCCTCTGCGCCAGTCTACCTCGCTGCGGTGATTGAGTACCTGACGGCCCAGATCCTGGAGCTGGCGGGCAAGGAGGCCCGCAACCGCGGAGAGAGGACCATCACTCCGCAGCTGCTGGACATGGCAGTTCACAACAGCGCGCTGCTGAGCGCCCTCTTTGACACAACCACCATCTCTCAAGTGGTCCCCGACCGGGACTAGCTGCTGACGACGCCCGACTTCTGGGACCTGGCAGGTCCACTCGTCCACCCACCCAGCCCCAAGTCCCCCAGCCCCCACACCACCGCCCCCTTCCCACCGGCCCCAAAGTCTCCTGGGCCTTCATTCACTAATTCTGTCAGTAAAGTGTTTAATGGAACCCACCTGCCTGTTTCGGTCACTTTGCCTTCGGCCGGGGGAGGGGAAGGGGGTGTGGGATGAGGGGATGTGGGGATGGGGCGGGGCGTTGAGAGACCTCCATAGCTGGAGGGTGGACAGGTGGTGGGGGTCTGGGGTTGGGTGGGGAGTCAGGGATGGCACAGAGGAGCAGTCTCTCCCGGTGACAGTGCAGGGGGCGGGGGGCGGGGGGTGGATGGCCCTCGGTCGGAAGGGGGCACCCCCGGCTGGTTCTGAGCAAGTCGGGAGGGCCTGCCCCGGGAAAGTCCTCAGCACGATGGTGTTCGTTGGGGCGGGTGGGCCTCAAGACCGTGACTGCAGTGTTGCGACAGGACGGACTTCCGAAGGCAACCAGGGTGGGGACGGTGAGGTGGACCCGGCGGCTGGCCTGCGGCCCTGGACGGGAAGACGGAGGAGTGAGCAGTGGTGGTGGTGGGGAACGGTCCAGAAATGCACAGACACGGAGTTAGGGTCACGAGTTGAGTCTGGGTCGTGTTCAGATGGAGAGGCTCTGGGATGCCTTTAGCAAACGAGACCATTTGCGTTGCTAGCAGCGAAGCTAGCGGCAGCTGGCACCCGGCCAGGCCCCGCGAGCCTTCCCCGGGTCTCGGATCCGCGTCCCCGAGACCCGCGATTTGCATACGCCACTGCAGCCCGGCCACGCCCCGCCTCCGATCCCGCCCTTTGCAGATCACCAGGGCAACGGGCAGGCTCGGGCTGGAAAGCCGGCCGGCGCGGACACGCCGGCAGCCCGCCAAGGGGGACGCAGGGCACGTCGCACCGCCACGCCCGGAAGTGCCTGGGACCGCGAACATGGCGGCGGCCGCGGCAGGCCTGGGCGCCGCCGCCGCCGGCGCCGGCCCGGGACCCGAGGCCGGGGACTTCCTGGCCCGCTACCGGCTGGTATCGAACAAGCTGAAGAAGCGGTTTCTGCGGAAGCCGAACGTGGCGGAGGCCGGCGAGCAGTTCGGACAGCTGGGCCGTGAGCTGCGCGCCCAGGAGTGTCTGCCGTACGCGGCCTGGTGCCAGCTGGCGGTGGCGCGCTGCCAGCAGGCGCTCTTCCACGGGCCCGGGGAGGCGCTGGCCCTCACGGAGGCTGCCCGCCTCTTCCTGCGGCAGGAGCGCGACGCGCGCCAGCGCCTGGTCTGCCCCGCCGCCTACGGGGAGCCGCTGCAGGCCGCCGCCAGCGCCCTGGGCGCCGCCGTGCGCCTGCACCTCGAGCTGGGCCAGCCGGCCGCCGCCGCCGCCCTCTGCCTCGAGCTGGCCGCCGCCCTGCGCGACCTGGGCCAGCCGGCCGCCGCCGCCGGTCACTTCCAGCGCGCCGCCCAGCTCCAGCTGCCCCAGCTGCCCCTGGCCGCGATGCAGGCGCTCGGTGAGGCGGCCTCCTGCCAGCTGCTGGCGCGCGATTACACCGGCGCGCTGGCGCTCTTCACGCGCATGCAGCGCCTGGCGCGGGAGCACGGCAGTCACCCGGTGCAGCCGCTGCCGCCGCCCCCCCCCGCCGGCGGGGCCGCAGTCCGGGCCCGGGCCCGGGCCCGGGGCGACGCCCGCCCTACCGGCCGCGCTGCTTGCTCCAAACGCCGGCTCCGCGGCGCCCTCTCCCGCCGCCCTGGGCGCCTTCTCCGACCTGCTGGTCCGCTGCGAGGTGTCCCGCGTTCTGCTGCTGCTCCTCCTGCAACCACCGCCCGCCAGGCTGCTGCCGGAGCACGCCCAGACCCTGGAGAAGTACTCCTGGGAGGCTTTTGACAGCCACGGGCAGGACAGCAGCGGCCAGCTTCCCGAGGAGCTCTTTCTGCTGCTCCAGTCTTTGGTCATGGCTACCCACGAAAAGGACACGGAAGCCATCAAGTCGCTGCAGGTGGAGATGTGGCCACTGTTGACTGCCGAGCAGAACCACCTCCTTCACCTCGTTCTGCAGGAAACCATCTCCCCCTCCGGACAGGGGATCTGACCCATCCCATTCACCCGATGGCTTTTTGCCCGGACGGGGAGGGGATTCCCATCAGTCCCGTTAACCAGATGACCTTTTGCCTGTTACCAGACCTCACGCATCCACGTTTGCCTCTGGGGGAGGCATCAAAAGACACAGCGTCCCGGCCTCTGCGTTTTATGTTATTCCTGTTGCCTCCGTAGGAATGACCGCGTTGACTGACCGTTACCGGCATCCCAAACGCCTGTTTCCGTAACAGAGGGAGAACAACACATTTTCGTGGAACCGGAGTAGAGGACATGGCTCTCTGCCAAAACGCACGACACGAAAATGGCAGTCCCTTTCGTCTCCTTCCTCCGCTTCTTCCACCCAACGCAGCCTCCTGCCTCCACCTTTGTTTCATAGTGAGGATTTCATTTTGCGGCCGCTCCCTCCCTCTAAACACCTGCCCTAGATGATTTCAGCCTGCCCCCTCATTGCTTAACGTATTTCTGTGTCTTTGTAATGGCCAAATTTCTCCTGCCACTCGTCCGCACAGTAGGTCTTCATGGGAGTCATTTTATTCCTTCCAGCTTCCTTATAACCACAGCCCTGAATCCATGATAAAGCCGCTCTTGTACTCCTCGTGTGTGGTTTTGGTGTCCCTGGTCTGTAAAATGTGACTCCGTTACCTACTTGTAGGAGGCCAGAATTAGAACCAGATAGTCCTCTTTGTATTATATTCCAATGTGTTTGCAACATTTTATACAGACACTATGTGAACATTCTAGTTGTTTCATATTCTTGCTGATGTTTGGTGTTTTGTGGTTTTAATTTGCAATTACCTAATTACTAAAAATATTGAGCGTACTCTCAATTTTTCAATAGAGTGATGTTAAAATCTCCAACTATGATTGTAATTTTTCCAATATTTAAATAACCACTTCAGCTTTCCTATGCCTTCTGTTTGTGTGGGTTCTATTTATATATCCTTTTACTTTTAATCTCTCTGTGTCTTTATATTTAAAAATATTTCTTATAGACGGCATATAGTTGAGTCTTGCTTTTGTATACATTGTGATAATCTTCACCTTTTAATTGAATTGTTATTGAGATTCAATGTGGTTTTTGATATTGTTGAATTTAGACATGATTTGTCATTTGTTTTATGTTTGTCCTTATGCTGTTTTTCCTCTGTTTCCCCTTTCCTGCCTTCTTTTGTGTTAATTGAACATTTTTTGGAATTCAGTCTTCTCTACTAACCTTTTATCTACACTACTTTGAATTATTGTTGGTTGTTGCTCTATTGATTACAGTATGGAAAAACTCACAGCTTTTCCAAGTCTACTAATAGATAACATTTTACCACTTGTAAAATGTAAGACTTTGCTAATGTACAGTTATTTACTTCCTGTATTCTTTTATCCTACAGTTGTCTTATGTATTATGTCTACATATGTTAAGCACACAATAAAAGGTTATCATTTTTACTTGATATAGTCATGTGCATGAATATTAAACTCCACCTCTTTGCCTTTATCTTTTTAAAATTTCAGCTTTTAGATTCAGGGTACCTGTGCAGGTTTGTTATGTGGGTATACTTTATGATGCTGAGGTTTGGGATACAATTAATCCCATCACCCAAGTACTGAGCATAGTATGCAAAAGGCAATTTTTTTCAGCCCTTATTCCCCTTCTTCCCTTCCCCCCTCTAGTAGTCCCCAGTGTCTATTGTTCCCATCTTTGTGAGTATCTGTACCCAATGTTTAGTTCCCAGTTAAACTGAAAACATGAGGTATTTGGTTTTTTTTTCTGTATTAAATCACTTATGATAATGGCTTTTCACTGCAACCATGTTGCTGCAAAGGACATAGTTTTTTTACAGCTGCATAGTATTCCATGGTGTATGTGTATCACATTTTCTTTATCCAGTCCACTGTTGATGAGCACCTAGGTTGATTCCATGTCTTTGCTATTGGGAATAGTACTGCAGTGAACATACCAGTGCCTTTTTTTTGACAGAATGATTTATATTCGTTTGGGTATGTACACAGTAATGGGATTTCTGGGTCAAATGATAGTTCTGTTTTAAGTTCTTTGAGAAATCTCCAAACTGCTCTCCACAGTAGATGAACTAATTTACATTCTTACTAACCAGTGAATAAGCGTTCCCTTTTCTCTCACAGCCTCACCAACGTCTGTTATTTTTTAACTTTTCAGCAGTAGCCATTCTGACTGGTGTGAGATGGTATGTATTATCGTTTTGATTTACATTTCCCTGATGATTAGTGCTATGGAGCATTTTTTCCCCCCTGTTTGTTAGCTGCTTGTATATCTTCTTTTGAGAAGTGCCTGTTCATGTCCTTTGCCCACTTTTTACTGGGGTTATTTCTTTAATGGGGTTATTTGTTGGTAAGCTTCCTGAGGCCTCCCCAGAAGCAGATGCTGGCAGTATACTTCTTGTACAGCCTGCAGAACTGTGAGCCAAATAAACCTATTTTCTTTATAAATTACCCAGTCTCAGGTATTCTTTTGTAGTAACACAAAATGGACTAATACACTGTTTATAGCTTCTTTTGCTGTACAAAATTTCTTTAGTTTAATTAGGTTTCACTTCTCCATTTTTTTTTTTTGTTGCAATTGCTTTTTGGACTTAGTTATAAAATTATTTGCCAAGTCTGATGTCCAGAAGGATATTTCCTATGTTGTCTTCTAAGAGTTTTATAGTTTGAGGTCTTACATTTAAGTCTTTACTCCATCTCTAGTTAATTTTTATACATGGTAATAGGTAGGGGGATCCACTTTTATTCTTTTATATATAGAAATCCAGTTATCCCAGCACTATTTATTAAATAGGGAGTCCTTTCCCCTTTGCTTATTTTTATCAACCTTGTCAAAGAGCAGATGGTTGAGGGTGTGCAGCTTTATTTCTAGGTGTTCTATTCTGTTCTATTGGTCTATATTTCTATTTTTGTACCAGTACCTTGCTGTTTTGATTACTGTACCCTCTTAGTTAGAAGTCAGGTAAAGTGATGGCTTTGACTTTGTTCTTTCTGCTTAGGATTGCTTTGGCTATTTGGCTCTTTTTTGAATTCATATGAATTTCAAAATAGTTTTTTTCTAATTCTGTGTGAAAAATTATGTTGCTAGTTTTATAGAAATAGTGCTGACTCTGTAGATTGCTTTGGACAACACGGCCATTTTAACAATGTTGATTCTGGCGGGGTGCGGTGGCTCACCCCTGTAATCCCAGCACTTTGGGAGGCCGAGGCAGGTGGATCACGAGGTCAGGCGTTGAAGACCAGCCTGGCCAAGATGGTGAAACCCTGTCTCTACTAAAAATACAAAAATTAGCCAGGCATGGTGATGAGCACCTGTAATACTAGCTACTCAGGAGGCTGAGGCAGAGGTTGCAGTGAGCCGAGATCATGTCACTGCACTCCAGTCCAGGTGACAGAGTGAGACTCCATCTCAAAAAAAAAAAAAAAAAAAACAAAAAACAAAAAACAAAAAAAAACCACACACACACAAAAACCCAATGTTGATTCTTCCAACCCATGAGCGTGAAATGCTTTTCCATTTGTCGTGTCATCTGTGATTTTTTTTAGAAGTGTTTTGTAGTTTCCTTCTAAAGAAATTTCACCTCCTTGGTTATACTATTCCTACATATTTTTTTGTGTGTGTGGCTATTGTAAATGGTATTGCTTTCTTGATTTTGATCTTCAGCTTGGGCATTATTGGTGGTTAGAAATACTGCAGATTTTTGTATATTGATTTTATACTCTAAACTTTATAGCCTATATATGAACCAGTATCTCTTCAGATTACCAGGGTATCAGCTCAGGGTATTCATCTATAGTCATCAATCCAAATTTATTCTGCATTTAATCTTAACTATATAAGAAAAATTTTTAATGTTTTACCCAGCATGTGTTTTAAGGGGATAGGGAGTTCTACACCAAATTTTTCTACTATGCTGACAGCGCTTGAAGTTCTCTCAGTATTTTAAAGATTTTTGGTAGAGCTCTTCCAAGATGTCTGACTAGAGGCATCTGGCACTTGACTCCTTCACAAAGAAGAACCAAAGTAGGAATCCTGGAGGCAGAGGTTGCAGTGAGCTGAGATCACACCACTGCACTCTAGCCTGGGCAACAGAACAAGACTCCATCCAAAAAAAAAAAAAAAAAAAGAATAAGATAATTTTAAAAACACAGAGATCAGTAGCTTTCCTAACTATTGGCAAAGATCAATTAGAAAATATAATGGAGGCTTCTGGTAGATGATCATCATGGTGGATGGGAGGCAGGACTAGACTGCAGCTATGACTTAGATGGACAGAGCAGCATGTGGAAGCTTGCATTGTGAATTTTAGTTCCAGAATGACCGCAAGAACAAACCAGGAATCTCGAGATGACCCACACACCCTCTGAATGAAGCAGTCTGCTCCTGCAGGACCCAGGAGACATCCCAAATACTCAGCTGTAGCAAGACCTGACCAAGGAGAGTCTGAGCTCAGACACACCTAGCCCTGCCCCACTTGATGGGCCTTCCCTATCCACCCTGGTAGCTGAAGACAAAGGGCATATACTCTTGGGAGTTCTAGGGCTCCACCCACCACCAGTTCCTCTCCATATTAGCACAGCTGATGCTTTCTGGAAAACGCTACCACTGGCAGGGGGCCAACCAGCATGAAAATAGAATATTAAACTAACAAAGCTCAGACCCATTTCATGCCCCCTGCTCCCTCTACCAGAATAGGTGCTGGTATCCATTGCTGAGAGACACATAGATGGTTCACAGTCACAGAACTCTGTGCAGACAACCCCCAGTACCAGCCCAAAACCAGGTAGACTTGCTGAGTGGCTAGACCAAAAGAGAGATAACAGTCACTGCAGCTCTGCTCACAGGAAGCCATATCCATAGGAAGAGGGGGGGGGAGAGTACTATATCATGGGAACAACCTGTGGGACAAAAGAATCTGAACAACAGCCTTCAGCCCTAGACCTTCCCTCTTGACAGAACCTACCCAAATGAGAAGGGATCAAAAAACCAACTTTGGTAATGTGACAAAACAAGGCTCTTTAATACCCCCCTCCAAAGTCACCAGTAGTGGATCCAAACCAAGAAGAAATCCCTGACTTACCTAAAAAGGATTCAGGATGTCAATTATTAAGCTAATCAGGGAGGCATCAGAGAAAGGCAAAGCCTTGCAAGGAAATCCAAAAAATGATACAAGAAGCAAATGGAGAAATATTAAGGGAATAGACAGCATAAATAAAAAGCAATCAAAACTTCAGGAAACATTGGAGACACTTTTAGAAATGCAAAATGCTCTGGAAAGTCTCAGCAATAGAATTTAACAAGTAGAAGAAAGAAATTCAGAGCTTGAAGACTAGGTCTTTGAATTAACCCAATCCAACAAAGACAAAGAAAAAAGAATAAGAAATATGAACAAAGCCTCCAAGAAGTCTGGGATTATGTAAAATGACCAAACCTAAGAATAGTCAGTGTTCCCAATGAAGAAAAAAAATCTAAAAATTTGGAAAACATATTTGGGGGGGGGAATAATCAAGGAAAACTTCCCTGGTCTTGCTGGAGACCTAGACGTCCACATACAAGAAGCACAAAGAACACCTGGAAAATTTATAGTAAAAAGATTGTCACCCAGGCACATTGTTATCAGGTTATCTAAAGTTAAGAGGAAGGAAAGACTCTTAAGAACTTGTGAGACAAATGCACCAGATAACCTATGCAGGAAAACCTGTCAGATTAACAGCAGATTTCTAAGCAGAAACCCTATAAGCTAGAAGGAATTGGGGGCCTATCATCAGCTTCCTCAAACAAAACAATTATCAGCCACAAATTTTGTATCCAGCAAAACTAAGCATCATATATGAAGGAAAGATACAGTCTTTTTCAGAAAAATGCTGACAGAATTTGCTCCTACCAAGTCATTACTACAAGAACTGCAAAAAGGAGCTCTAAATCTCAAAACAAATCTTGGAAGCACATCAAAATAGAACCTCTTTAAAGCATAAATCACACAGGCAGGACCTATAAAACAAAACTACAATCTAAAAAGCAAAAACGAAAAACAAAAAAACCAAGGTACACAGGCAACAAATCAATGGTGCCTCACATCTCAACACTAACATTGAATATAAATGGCCTAAATGACCCAGTTAAAAGATACAGAACCACAAAATGGATAAGACATCACCAACCATCTGCTGCTTTCAGGAGACTCACCTAACACATAAGGACTCACATAAACTTAAAGTAAATGGGCAGAAAATGTTCATTTCATACAAATGAACATCAAGAATGAGCAGGGGTACGTATTTGTATATCAGACAAAACAAACTTTAAAGCAACAGCAGTTAAAAGAGACAAAGAGGGACATTATGTAATGGTAAAAGGCCTTGTCCAACAGGAAAATATCTGAATCCTAAACATATATACACCTAATGCTGGAGTTCCAAAATTTATTTATTTTCTATTTTATTTTATTTTATTTTATTTATTTTGAGATGGAGTCTCGCTCTGTTACCCAGGCTGGAGTGCAGTGGTGCAATCTTGGCTCACTGCAACCTCTGCTTCCAGGGTTCAAGTGATTCTCTTGCATCAGCCTCCCTAGTAGCTGGGATTACAGGTGCATGCCACCATGTCCAGCTAAATTTTGAAATTTTAGTAGAAACAGGGTTTCACCATGTTGGCCAAGCTGGTCTCTAACTCCTGATCTCAGGTGATCCACCTGCCTCAACCTTTCAAAGTGCTGACATTACAGGCGTGAGCCACTGTGTACATCCCCAAATTTATAAAACAATTACTAATAGACCTAACAAATTAGATAGAAAGTAACAATAATAGTGGGGGAATTCAATACTCCACTGACAGCACTGTACAGGTCATTGAGACTGAAAGTTAACAAAGAAACAATGGATTTAAACTATATCTTGGAACAAATGGACTTAACAGATATATACAGAACATTTCATCCAACTACTGCAGAACACACATCTAATCAACTTCCCATGGAGCTTTCTCCAAGATAGATCATATAATAGGCCATAAAAAAGAGACTCAATAAATTTTTTAAAAATTAAAATACAACAAGCACTCTCTCAGACCACAGTAGAATAAAAGTGAAAATCAACTCCAAAAGGAACCTTCAAAACCATGCAAAATATATGAATATTAAATAACCTGCTCCTGAATGAGCATTGGGTCAAAAATGAAATCAAGATGAAAATTTAAAAATCCTTTGAACTGAATGACGATAATGACACAACCTATCAAAACCTCTGGGATGCAGCAAAGGTGGTGTTAAGAGGAAAATTCATAGCCTTAAAAGCCTGTATCAAAAAGATTGAAAGAGCATAAACTGATATTCTAAGGTTACACCTCAAGGAACTAAAGAAACAAGAACACACCAAACCCATACTCAGCAGAAGAAAGGAAATAACCAAGACCAGAGCAGAACTAAATGAAATTGAAACAAAAAATACAAAAGGTAAATGAAACAAGCTGTTTTTTAAAAAAAAGATAAATAAAATTGATAGACCATTAGCAAGATTAACCAAGAAAAAAAGAAAATCCAAATAACCTCATTAAGAAACAAAATGGGAGATATTACAACTGGCACCACTGAAATACAAAAGATAATTCAAGGCTACTATGAACAACTTTACACACATAAACAAGAAAACCTAGGTAGATACTCTGAACAGATCAATAACAAGCAGTGAGATTGAAATGGTAATTTAAAAATTACCAACAAAAAGAGTCCAGAACCAGATCTATTCACAACACCATAGAAACATCTTCAGAAAGAAGCTACTGTTACAATGATGCACAGGTATCAACATAAGAACACAGGAAACATGAAAAAGCAAGGAAATATAACACCTACAATGGAACACAATAATTCTCTAGAACAGATTCTAATGAAAAAGAAACTTATGAAATCTAGGAAAAGAATTCAAAATAAAAACAACAAAGAAGCTCAGTGAAATACAAGAGAACATGGGTAAACGATAAGAAGAAACCAGAAAAATAATTCAGGATATGAATAAAAAATTTGCCAAAGATAAAGATATCATACAAAGAAACCACCAAACAGAAATTGTGAAACTAAAGTTAATTGAATAAAATATAAAATATATGCAAAGCCTCACCTTAGACTAGAGCAAGCAGAAGAAAGAATCTCAGAACTTGAAGACAGGTCTTTTGAAATAACCCAGTCAGGCAAGAATAAATACAAAAGAATTTAAAAGAATGAGTAAATCTTTCATGACATAGGAGACATGATAAAGCAAAATATCTGTATCATCAGAGTCCCAGAAAGTGAAGAGAAGATACAAAGTATAGAAAATTATGTAACAAAATAATAGCTGAAAAGTCTAGCAAGAAATTTAGACATGCAGATCCAGAAATCATCAAATACATACAATTCAAAGAGGTCTTTTCCAAGTCACATTATAGTTAAATTGTCAAGAGTCAAAGATAAGAAGAGAATTCAAAAACAGCAAGAAAAAACATCTAGTCACTAATAAGGGAACCCCATCAGACTAACAGTGAATTTCTCATCAGAAAAGTTACAGGCCAGGAGAGAATGGGATAATATACTGAAAACATTGTAAGAAAAAAAACCACCACTCAAAAATACTATAGCCAGCAGTTATCATTCGTAAATTAAGGAGAAATAAAGTACATCCCAGACAAGCAAAAGCTAAGGAAATTCAGCACCACTAGATCAGCCTTACAAGATATGCTTAAGGGAGTCCTAAAACTGAAAGCAAAAGGATGATATCTATCATCATTAAAACATATGAATATATAAAACTCATTGATAGAACAAACACACAAATAAGGAAAAGAATAAAATGTTACCACTATGGAAAACTACCAAACCATACTTGTTTATACAAGAAGAGTGAAAGAAATGAACAAAGAATATACAAAACAACCAGAAATTAATTGAAATTGATTTGACAGGAATAAGGCCTAACATATCCATAATAACTTTGAATGTAAATGGATCAAACTGTACAGATAAAAGATATAAACTGGCTAAATGAATAAATAAACATGACTACATTATATGCTGTCTAAAGAAACTCATCTCACTTGTAAAGATACTTATAAACTGAAAGTAAAGTGATGGAGACAGATATTGCATGCAAATTGAAACCAAAAGCAAGAAAGACTAGCTATGCTTATATAAGATTAAACAGACTTTAAGTCAGAAACAGTAAAACAGACAAAGAAGGGCATTATATAATGATAAAGGGATAAATTAGCAAGAGCTGATAACAATTCAAACTATATATGCACCCAACACCAGAGTATCCAGATATATAAATTAGATACTATTAGATCTAAAGGGAGAGATAGACTCCAATATAAAAGTAGTTGGGGAATTAAGCATCCCACTCTCAGCAAAAGACAGATCATCTAGACAGAAAATCAACAAAGAAACACTGGATTTAAAATGCACTTTAGGCAAAATGAATCTAACATACATTTATAAAACATTTCATCCAACAGCTACAAAATACACATTTTCTCATAAGTACATGGAAAATTTTCCAGAATAGACCATATGTTAAACTACACAACAAGTATTTACAAATAAAAAAACCATATCAAGTGTCTTCTAAGATCACAGTTAAATAAAATTAGAAACCAGTAACAAGGCACTTTGGAAACTGTATAACTATGTAGAAATTAAAGAACATGCTCTTCAAAAACCATTGGGTCAATGAAGAAATTGCGATGAAAATTAAAAAATGTATTGAAACAATTGAAAATTGAAATACAACATACCAAAAATTATGGCATACAACAAAGGCAGTGCTAAGAGGAAAGTTTATAGCAATAAATACCTATATTTAAAAAGTAGAAAGATTTCAAATAAACAATCTAACAATTTACCTCAAAGAGCTAGGAAAGCAAGAACAAACCAACCTCAAAATTACTGAAAGAAATTAATGACAAAGATCAAAGCAGAACAAAACAAAATAGAGACTAAAAAAATTTACAAAATTTCAACAAAACAATAGGTTGGTTTTTTAAAAGATAAAAAATAATTAGTAAACTGCTAGCTAGACTAACAAAGACAAAAAGAAGATCCAGACAAACAAAATCAGAAATGAAAAAGGAGATACTACAACTGATATCAGAAAAATACAAGAAATAATCAGAGACTGTTATAAACAACTATATGCAAACAAACTGGAAAGTTCAGAGAAAATGAGTAAATTCCTGGATGGATACAATCTATCAAAATTGAATCAGGAAGAAATGGAAAATTTAAACAGATCAGTAATGAGTAATGAGACTAAATCAGTAATAAAGTCTCTCAACAAATAAAAGCCCAGGACCAGATGGCATCATTGCTGAATTCTGCCAAACATACGAAGAAGAGCTAACACCAATTCTCAAACGATTCCAAAAGAAGTGAAGAGGAGGGAATTATTCCTAACTTGTTCTATGAGGCCAGTAGTACCTTGATACCAAAATCAGAAAAGGATACAATAAATTTAGAAAAGTACAGGCCAATATCTCTGATGAAAGTAGGTGCAAAAATTCTCAACAAAATACTAGCAAACTGAACCCAACAACACAAAAAAAGATAACACACCATGGTCAAGTGGGATTTATACCAGGGATGCAAAGATGATTCAGCATATGCAAATCATTGAATGTCATGCATCACATCAAAAGAATGAGGGACAAAAAACATATGATCATCTCAATAGACGCAGAAAAAGCATTTGATAAAATTCAACATCCCTTCATGATAAAAAAAAAAAAAAACTCTCAACAAACTAGGCATAGAAGGAACTTACCTTAGCATATGAAAAGCCATATATGACAAACTCAAAGTTAGCATCACAGTGAATGGGAAAAAATTGGAACAAGACAAGGATGCCCACATTCACCACCCCTATTCAAATAGTACTGGAAGTTCGAGGTATAGCAGCCCTAGACATAGCAATCAGGCAAAAGAAAGAAATAAAAAGTACCCACATTGGAAAAGAGGAAGCAATATGTTCCTCTTTGCAGATGATATGACCTTATATTTAGAAAAACCTAAAGACTTTACAAAAAACTCTTAACTCTGTTAATAATTTCAGGAAGGTGTCAGGATACAAAATCAATGTACAAAAATCAGTAGCATTTCGGCCGGGCATGGTGGCTTATGCCTGTAATCCCAGCACTTTGGGAGGCTGAGGTAGGCAGAGTGTTTGAGGTCAGGAGTTAGAGACCAGCCTGGGCAAGATGGTGAAACCCCATCTCTACTAAAAATACAAAAATTAGCTGGGTTTGGTTGGGCACACCTGTAATCCCAGCTACTTGGGTGGGTGAGACAGGAGAATCACTTGAACCCAGGAGGCAGAGGCTGCAGTGAGCTGAAATGGCAACACTGCACTCCAGCCTGGGCAACAGAGTGAGACCCTGTCTCAAAAAAAAAAAAAAAAAAAAAATCAGTAGCATTTCTATATGTCAATAATGAGCTAGCTGAGAAATATATCGAGAAGTCAATCCGATGTATACCGGCTCCAAAAAATTAGAATACATAGGAATAAATTTACCAAGGAGGTGAAAGACCTCTACAAGAAAAACTACAAAACATTGATTAATGAAATGAAAGAGAACAAAAATAAATGAAAAGACATTCCATGCTCATGGATAAGAAAAATCAATATTCTTAAAATGACCATACTATGCAAAGCAAACTACAGATTCAATGCAATCCCTAACAAAATACCAATTTCATTTTTCACAGAAATAGATAAACAATCCTAGAATGTGTATTTAACCAAAAAAGAGGCTGAATAGCCACAGCAATTCTGAGTATAAAGAACAAAGCCAGAGGCTTCATACGAGGTGTCTTCAAAATATATTATAGGGCTATACTAACTAAAATAGTATGATATTGGAATAAAAACAGACACATAGACCAATTAAACAGAATAGAGAACCCAGAAATAAATCCACATACAACTAATTTTCAACAAAGGATCCAAGAACATATATTGGACAAAGGACACCTTCTTCAATAAGTGGTTCTGAGAAAACTGGACAGTCGTATGCAGAAGGATGAAACTAGACTCCTATCTATCACCATGTACAAAAATCAATTCAAGATGAAAATAAAGACAAATATAAAACCAAAACTATAAAAGTTCTAGAAGAAAACAGGGGGAATCATTTCTGGACATTGGTATAGGCAAAGATTTTATGGCCAAGACCTCAAAAGCACAGAGAACAAAAATAAAAACAGACAAATAGGACTATATTAAACTAAGAAACTTCTTCAAAGCAAAGGAAACAATCAACAGAGTGAAGAAACAACCTGTTGAATTGGAGAAAATAACTATTATTAGAATGGCTATTAAAAAGACAAAAAATAACAGATACTGCCAAGGATGCAGATAAAAGGCAATTATTGTACAGTTTGTGGGAGTGTAAACTAGTGCAATCACTATGAAAAACAGTATGAAGTTTTCTCAAGAAACTAAAAATAGAACCATCATACAATCCAACAATCCCACTTCTGAGTATTTGTTGAAGGAAAATAAATCAGCATATCAAAGGGATACCTGCACTCACATGTTTATTGCAGCACTATTCAAACAGAAAAGGTATGGAATCAACCTGCCTATCAATGGATGAATGGATAAAGAAAATCTATGTGTGTGTGTGTGTGTGTGTGTGTGTGTGTGTGTGTGTGTGTGTGTGTACATGCAAAGTAATACTATCAGACCATAAATAAGAATGAAATCCTGTCATTTGAAGCAACATGGATAGAACTGGAGGTGATTATATTAAGTGCAATACTAAGCCAGGCACAGAATGACAAATTTCACATGTTCTCATTCATATGTGGAGACTAAAACAGTTGAACTTGTAGAGGTGGAGAGTAGAATGATAGATACCAGATAGTGGGAAGGTTATATGTAAGGGAGAGGGAGTTGAAGAGAGGTTTGTTAATGGATACATATATACAGTTAGAAGAAAGAAATAAGATCTAATGTTTAATAGCAGAGCAGAATGACTATACTTAGCAACAATGCATTATACATTTCAAAATGACTAGAAGAGAGGACTTGAGATGTGCTTAACACATAGAAGTGGTGAACATTTGAGATGATAGCTACCCTAAATGCCCTGACTTGATCTTTACAAAGTCTACCATGTAACAAAGCATCACATACACCCCATTAATATGTACAAATATTATGTATCAATAAAAGAAAAAGACAAAAAGAAGGATGCTTAGATTTACCTTTTAATCATATATATGTAAACCCATCAAAATGTAGCCCTAGAGAGAAGGTGAAGAAGAAATGTTCTTAAACAGTATGTTATAAACATTTGAAATTCTCTCAAAAATTTTAGACATTTTGGAGCCAAGTTTTAGTTGGAGCTTGAGTTCAAAGTACTCTTTGCCCTCCTTCTCCTAAAAGTGTTTTCAAAATAAATTTCCACAAGTTTATGTACTAGAAATGGGAACTCAGCATCTAGCTCCCTATTCCACCTCTTGCTCTAGCTATCATTGCCTTTTTTGTTTACAATGATCCATGGAATTTAAAACTCTTATTCTTAATGTTTTTTTTTTTTTTTAATGACAGTGATTTCCCAATACTACCTAGGATTCAAGACACAAAGATAGAGGTAATGGATCTATAAAAGACCCACAAATTCGCTTCCTCTTGTCATAGTTTTTTTAAGGTTTTACAGACCATCAGATTGGTACAGTTATATCTATAGACCTGGACTACCAGTCTCTCTCCTGGATACTAACTGAGCAAAGCAGATGGGCACATGTTATATTTTCCCATCTTTCTTTACCTCTGTCTTCTCTGATTGTTTACCCTCAGGCTTTTCAGATTATATTTACTTAATGTTATAGTTTTTACTCAGATTTTCTGCAGTTTCTACTTATGCTTAACATTTTTAGCTAATGCTCTTCTCTATCATGATCTTAGTCATTTTGCAATCATGTGTACCTACATATACACATGCACACACAATTTCCTAGTCCCTATTTTATAAAAAATTTCACATACAGCAATCTAAACAAAAATAATATTAATATTTGTATGGGATCCTTGAAGTGGAGGTGAATCCTTGGGTACTCTGCACATGTTACTTCTACAGATGATGGTTTGACTTTATCAGCTACAATGCCACAACATGAGGTTACAGATAAGAATTTTGGTTTCCTAAGCTAAAACTCGTGAAGAATTAAAAAAAAAAAAGAATTTTGGATTACATTTCAAGCCTAGTTTATGGTACAATAGTGGATTGGATTAGGGCAGGCAAAGAAGCACATCATTTCCTGTGGAATTATTTTTTGTCACCATAGTATAATGTTAATTATTCATTGAACTCATTTTTCTAGTAGAAGCCAAAACTTCAAACTAGTTCAGTGCAGAATACCTATGTAGACCCTGTTGGTATTTCAAATGATTAGTTAAAATGATTGATTTTGCATAGTAGAAAAAAATAGTCTTTTTACTTGTTCTACCTGTTTTTCTTTCTGGGTGTGTGTCTTGGTCTCTCTCTCTCTCTCTCTCTCTCTCTCTCTCTCTCTCTCTCTCCCTCTCTCTCTCTCTCTCTTGTCTCTCTCTCTCTGTCTCTCTCTCTCTCTGCTGTCTCTGTGTGTGTGTGTGTGTGTGTGTGTGTGTGTGTGTGTGTTCTCTCCCTTCTATCCCCCTCTTACATACATGACACCTCACAAACAAAGAGACAAAATAATCTTTAAGGAGTTTGAGGCTAGTGATTCTGAATTTCAGTGCCATTGTGAGCTGGATGCAGGCAAGTTAGTAAGCAAAGTACCAAATGGCTGTTCTGGGACAATTTCCGAGATGCAAAGGCTTGCATTTGGGATCAGTGCTGAGTTGTCTCTTTCTGATATTTGTGCCGGAATTAGCCCCAGAATTTTCAGATGAGTTAATAATTTCTGATCCTATTTCTTCTTTTGACACTAACACAGTCTCCATCCCTATCTACATCACACATTTATTTATTGCTAATATTTGATATTACATTTATTTATTTAGTTATTATTACTGTTGTGCAATGAGTATAGAAAATATCTGTGAGTTGATTTTTCCTGATATCATCTGATTAACACCACTGAAGAGGAAGGGGTCTACACTGAGTTGAGTATTTTTGGAACATACATGGTGGAGCTAATTTTAGAGTCAAATGTAAGGGAGTTTTAAGAAAATTCGTGTGAGAAGAGGATAGAAGATGAGGGAAGAGTTTCCTCTTATTATCAACACAAAAGCTTAACTTGAAAAAACTTTTTCCAACTGTTTCTTGCCGCTTTTGGGGCCTGAATATCCTGTGTTTATTTGTAAGAGAAAAGTGTAGGTGTTAGAGAACTGCTAAGGTAAGAAAAAGAAGCTAATAATAAATAATCTGTGAGGTCATATGTGAGATACCAAATATCTCATTTTTTTCCCAAAGGTCTAAGTGTTGTTTGGCTGTGTTAAATGTTTCAGAGGAAGGTCTCTTCTTGTTACCGAAAATATTCATTATTTTTCTGTCCCAGTGTCAAGATTATACAAAAATATTTCAGAGAAAGAGATGGGTTCAAGACCAAATACTTTCCTGGAGAACACAAAGTTGAAACCTTCATCAACAGAGCAAAGTAGATGAAGACAATTATTTTAATAATTTAGGTCAGCTGTCTTATTGTGGCAGGTCAGGTCTCATTAATGCAGGCCTACATAACAGCTGTTTTAGCACTCACTGGTTAAGTCAAATATTAAAAACTGAAAGGCCAGTGCCCCTATACAGATGTTAGAATGTAATGAAAGCCCAACAACAATTTTGCCTAGGCCTTTCCTGGGCCTTGAAGCATGACAAGATAATGAAGGAATTCTTAACAGTCCCATTTAGGATTAAACAAGTTTTACTGGGCGTCTGAAGAAACTCCCAGGCCTCCACAAACAAGTTTATTGGGAGTCTGAAGGAATTTCCCAAACTTCCATGATTTAGCGGGAGAACTCATATCTTAGTTATATATTAAAATAAGTTAATCACTTATGTCTGTAGATGAATGCACACTTAAACGTATAGCTTAGAAGGTATATAAGCTCTTGGAAAACTTTGTAATTTTCAGTTTGTCTGGCAATATTTTCTGGGCCTTCTCCCTGTAACTGGTTACAGAAATAAAAACTCTGTCCTTGCCCAGTTCATTCCTGCATCTTGTTATTAGGCCATGAGAATAGCAGCCTGCCCCTCAGTTTGGTTCAGGAACATTATCAATGGGGAACAAATTGACAGTTTGTCTAATTTGGAGAATTTTATGCCTATATTAATCAAATTCACTAAGAATATATCTTTCTGTTTGGTTTATGTAGCCACAGCTTCTGAAAGTCCTTCCCTCTGCTTTCCCCCATATAATTTTTCTTGAGGACATTAATAAAGTGACACTTGTGAGCATCAGCCCTGACCTAAGTGTCATGAAAATTTTTTCTTCCCTTGCTGTATAGATATAGAAGCTTGTCAAATGAAAGGCAGATATTTGACCATGGGAATAAGTAAGTGGAAAAGCCAGATCCACTCATTTGGATGATAAGATGAATTGTATTATCCACAACATTATTAAAGCTTATGATACTACTGAGTTAACAGTTATCCAGATCATTGTGAAGCAAGATCCTTGGCCTATTATTTAATACTGGAAACTTACAATTTCTGTTAATTAGTTGGGTGAATAATCTAAATGCCAAATTTGATGCCATTGCTTTCTTGTTTTGTTCCATTGTCAGTGATTGTATTTTTTTTAAATTGCATTTTAGGTTTTGGGGTACATACATGTGAAGAACATGCAAGATTGTTGCATAGGTACACACATGGCAGTGTGATTTGTTGCCTTCCTCCCCCATCACCTATATCTGGGATTTCTCCCCATGCTATCTCTCCTCAGCACCCCACCCCCGCTGTCCCTCCCCATTTCCCCCCTGACAGACCCCAGTGTGTGATGCTCCCCTCCCTGTGTCCATGAGTTCTCATTGTTCAACACCCACCTATGAGAAGAATATGCAGTGTTTGATTTTCTGTTCTTGTGTCAGTTTACTGAGAATGATGGTTTCCAGGTTCATCCATGTCCCTACAAAAGACACGAACTCATCATTTTTGATGGCTGAATAATATTCCATGGTGTATATGTGCCACATTTTCACTGTCCAGGATATCATCGATGGGCATTTGGGTTGGCTCCAGGTCTTTGCTATTGCAGACAGTGTTGCAATGACATTCGTGTGCATGCGTCCTTATAGTAGAACGATTTATAATCCTTTGGGTATATACCCAGTAATGGGATTGCTGGGTCAAATGGAATTTCTATTTCTAGGTCCTTGAGGAATCACCACACTGTCTTCCACAATGGTTGAACTAATTTACACTCCCACCAACAGTGTAAAAGTGTTCCTCTTTCTCCACATCCTCTCCAGCATCTGTTGTCTCCAGATTTTTTTAATAATTGCCATTCTAACTGGTGTGAGATGGTATTTCAATGTAGTTTTGATTTGCATTTCTCTAAAGACCAGTGATGATGAGCATTTTTTCATGTTTGTTGGCCTCCTATATGTCTTCTTTTGAAAAAGTGTTCATGTCCTTTGATCACTTTTGAATGGGTTTGCTTGTTTTTTTTTTTCTCGCAATTCTGTTTTAGTTCTTTGTAGATTCTGGGTATCAGCCCTTTGTCAGATGGGTAGACTGCAAAAATTTTTTCCCATTCTGTTGGTTGCTCATTCACTCTAATGACTGTTTCTTTGCCGTGCAGAAGCTGTGGAGTTTGATTAGATCCATTTGTCTATTTTGGCTTTTGTTGCCAATGCTTTAGGTGTTTTGGTCATGAAGTCCTTGCCTACGCCTATGTCTTGGATCGTTTTGCCTAGATTTCTTCTAGGGTTTTTATGGTGTTAGGTCTTATGTTTAAGTCTTTAATCCATCTGGAGTTAATTTAAGTGGAAGGTGTCAGGAGGGGTCTTGTTTCTGCTTTCTGCACATGGCTAGCCAGTTTTCCCAACACCATTTATTAAACAGGGGAATCCTTTCCCCATTGCTTGTTTTTGTCAGATTTTCAAGATCGGATGGTTGTAGATGTGTTATGTTGCCTCCGAGGCCTCTGTTCTATTCCATTGGTCTATATATCTGTTTTGGTACCAGTACCATGCTGTTTTGATTACTGTAGCCTTGTAGTATAGTTTGAAGTCAGGTAGTGTGATGCCTCCAGCTTTGTTCTTTCTGCTTAGAATTGACTTGGCTATGTGGGCTCTCTTTTTGGTTCCATATGAAGTTTAAGATGTTTTTTCCAGTTCTGTGAGGAAGGTCATTGGTAGCTTGATGGGGATAGCATTGAATCTGTAAATTACTTTGGGCAGTATGACATTTTCATGATATTGATTCTTCCTAACCAAGAACATGGAATGATTTTCCATCTGTTTGTGTCCTCTCTTATTTCGTTGAGCAGTGGTTCATAGTTCTCCTTGAAGAGGTCCATTATGTTCCTTGTTAGTTGTATTCCTAGGTATTTTATTCTCTTTGTAGCAATTGTGAATGGCAGTTCGTTCTTCATTTGGTTGTCTTTAAGTCTGTTATTGGTATATAGGAATGCTTGTGATTTTTGCACATTGATTTTGTATCCTGAGACTTTGCTGAAGTTGCTTATCAGTTTCAGGAGATTTTGGGCTGAGATGATGGGGTCTTCTAGATATACAGTCATGTCATCGGCAAATAGAGACAATTTGACTTCCTCCTTTCCTATATGAATACCCTTTATTTCTTTGTCTTGCCTGATTTCTCTGGCTAGAACTTCCAGTACTATATTGAATAGGAGTGGTGAGAGAGGGCATCCTTGTCTACTGCCAGATTTCAAAGGGAATGCTTCCAGTTTTTGCCCATTCAGTATGGTATTGGCTGTTCATAAAATAGCTTTAATTATTTTGAGATATGTTCCATCAATACCTAGTTTATTGAGGGTTTTTAGCATAAAGGCTGTTGAATTTTGTCAAAGACCTTCTCTGCATCAATTGAGATAATCATGTGGTTTTTGTCTTTGGTTCTGTTTATGTGGTGAATTATGTATATAGACTTGTGTATGTTGAACTAGCCTTGCATCCCCGGGATGAATCCTACTTGATCATGGTGGATAAGCTTTTTGATGTTCTGTTGCAATCAGTTTGCCAGTATTTTATTGAAGATGTTTGCATCTATGTTCATCATGGATATTGGCCTGAAGTTTTCTTTCCTTGCTGAGTCTCTGCCTGGCTTTTGGTATCAGAATGATCTTGGTCTCATAAAATGATTTGGGAAGGATTTCCTCTTTTGTATTGTTTGGAATACTTTCAGAAGGAATGGTACCAGCTCCTCTTTGTATGTCTGGTAGAATTCGGCTGTGAACCCATCTGGACCTGGGCTTTTTTGGGTGGTAGGCTCTTAATTGCTGCCTCAACTTCAGACCTTTTTATTGGTCTATTCAGGGTTTCAACTTCTTCTTGGTTTAGACTTGGGAGGATGCAAGTGTCCAGGAATTTATCCATTTCTTCCAGGCTTACTAGTTTATGTGCATAGAGTTGTTTGTAATAATCTCTGATGATGGTTTGTATTTCTGTGGAATCTGTGGTGATATCCCCCTTTACCGTTTTTTTATTGCATCTATTTGATTCTTCTCTCTTTCTTTTTTATTAATCTGGTTAGTGGTCTATTTTGTTGATCTTTTCGAAAAACCAGCTCCTGGATTTATTGATTTTTTGAAGGGTTTTTTGTGTCTCTATCTCCTTCAGTTCTGCTCCGATCTTAGTTATTTCTTGTCTTCTGCTAGCTTTTGAGCTTTTTTTGATCTTGCTCCTCTAGCTCTTTCAATTTTGATGATAGGGTGTCAATTTTAGATCTCTCCTTGCTTCTCATGTGAGCACTTATTGCTATATATTTTCCTCTAGAGACTGCTTTAAATGTGTCCCAGAGATTCAGGTATGTTGTGTCTTCATTCTCATTGGTTTCAAAGAACATCTTTATTTCTGCCTTCATTTCATTGTTTATCCAGTCAACATTCAAGAGCCAGTTGTTCAGTTTCCATGAAGCTGTGCGGTTCTGAGTTAGTTTCTGAATTCTGAGTTCTAACTTGATTACACTGTGGTCTGAGAGATTGTTTGTTGATTTCCGTTTTTTGCTTTTGCTGACGAGTGATTTACTTCCAATTATGTGGTCAATTTTAGAGTAGGTGTGATGTGGTGCTGAGAAGAATGTATATTTTGTGGATTTGGGGTGGAGGGTTCTGTAAATGTCTATTAGGTTTGCTTGATCCAGGTGTGAGTTCAAGTCCTGGATATTCTTGTTAATTTTCTGTCTCGCTGTTCTGTCTAATATTGACAATGGGGGTGTTAAAGTCTCCCACTATTATTGTGTGGGAGTCTAAGTCTCTTTGTAAGTCATTAAGAACTTGCCTTATATATATGGGTGTCCTGTATTGGGTGCATATATATTTAGGATTGTTAGCTCTTCTTGTTGCATTGATCCTTTACCATTATGTAACGTCCTTCTTTGTCTCTTTTGATCTTTGTTGGTTTAAAGTCTATTTTATCAGAGATGAGAATTGCAACTCCTGCTTTCTTTTGCTCTCCATTTGCTTGGCAAATCTTCCTCCATCCCTTTTATTTTGAGCCTTTGTGTATCCTTGCATGTGAGATGGGTTTCCTGGATACAGCACACCCATGGGTTTTGGTTTTTTATCCAATTTGCCAGTCTTGTCTTTTGATTGGGGCATTTAGCCCATTTACATTTAGGGTTAATAATGTTATGTGTGAATTTGATCCTGCCATTTTGATGCTAGCTGGCAGTTTTGCCCGATTAGTTGATGTAGTTCCTCATTGTGTTGATGCTCTTTACCATTTGGTATGTTTTTGGAGTGGCTGGTACTGGTTTTTCTTTTCTCATTAGTTGACTCTTTCTTCATTGCATTTTTGGTCTTTGCCAACTGGTTTGCTTTGCAGTGATTGGTACTTGTTCCTTTCCATGCTTAGTGTTTCTTTCAGGAGCTCTTGTAGGGCAGGTCTGGTGGTGACAAAATCTCTCAATAATTGCTTGTCTGTAAAGGATTTTATTTCTCCTTCACTTATGAAGCTTAGTTTGGCTGGATATGAGATTCTGGGTTGAAAGTTCTTTTCTTTAAGGATGTTGAATATTGGCCCCCCACTCTCTTCTGGCTTGTAGAGTTTTACAAGAGATCTGCTGTGAGTCTGATTGGCTTCCCTCTGTGGGTGTCCTGACCTTCTGTCTGGCTGCCCTTAGCATTTTTTCCTTCATTTTGACCCTGGTGAATCTGACAATTATGTGCCTTGGGATTGCTCTTCTTGAGGAATATCTTTGGAGTTCTCTGTATTTCTTGAGTTTGTAATTTGGACTGCCTTGCTAGGCTTTGGAAGTTCTCCTGGATAATATCCTGGAGTGTGTTTTCCAGCTTGGATTCATTCACCCCGTCACATTCAGGTACACTGATAAAGCATAGATTAGGTTTTTCACATAATCCCATATTTCTTGGAGGCTTCATTCATTTCTTTTCACTCTTTTTTCTCTTGTATTGCCTTCTCTTTTTATTTCATTGAGTTGATCTCAATCTCTGATATCCTTTCTTCTGCTTGATCGATTCGGCTATTAAAACTTTGTGTTGCCCACTGCTCAATGAAATAAGAGAGGACACAAACAGATGGAGAAATATTCCATGTTCATGGCTAGGAAGAATCAATATTGTCAAAATGGCCATACTGCCCAAAGTAATTTACAGATTCAACGCTATCCCTATCAAGCTACCAATGACCTTCTTTGAAGAACTGGAAAAAACCACCTTAAACTTCATATGGAACCAAAAGAGAGCCCGCATAGCCAAGTCAATTCTAAGTAAAAAGAACAAAGCTGGAGGCATCACACTCCCGGACTTCAAATTATACTACAAAGCTACAGTAATCAAAACAGCATGGTACTGGTACCAAAAACAGAGATATAGACCAATGGAACAGGACAGAGACCTCTGACGCAACACAACACATCTACAACCACCTGATCTTTGACAAACCTGACAAAAACAAACAATGTGGAAGCGAGTCCCTGTTTAATAAATGGTGTTGGGAAAACTGGCTAGTCATGTGCAGAAAGCAGAAGCTGGACCCCTTCCTGACACCTTACACTAAAATTAACTCCAGATGGATTAAAGACTTAAACATAAGACCTAACACCATAAAAACCCTAGAAGAAAATCTAGGCAAAACCATTCAGGACATAGGTGTAGGCAAGGACTTCATGACCAAAACACCAAAAGCAGTGGCAACAAAAGCCAAAATAGACAAATGGGACCTAATCAAACTCCACAGCTTCTGCACAGCAAAAGAAACAGTCATTAGAGTGAATCGGCAACCAACAGAATGGGAAAAGATTTTGCAGTCTACCCATCTGACAAAGGGCTGATAACCAGAATCTACAAAGAACTGAAACACATTTACAAGAAAAAAACAAACAAGCCCATTCAAAAGTGGGCGAAGGATATGAACAGACACTTTACAAAAAGAAGACATACGTGAAGCCAACAAACATATGAAAAAATGCTCATCATCACTGGTCATTAGAGAAATGCAAATCAAAACTACATTGAGATACCATCTCATGCCAGTTAGAATGGCGATCCTTAAAAAATCTGGAGACAACAGATGCTGGAGAGGATGTGGAGAAATGGGAACACTTTTACACTGTTGGTGGGAGTGTAAATTAGTTCAACCATTGTGGAAGACGGTGTGGCGATTCCTCAAGGACCTAGAAATAGAAATTCCATTTGATCCAGCAATCCCATTACTGGGTATATATCCAAAAGACTATAAATCGTTCTACTATAAGGACACATGCACACGAATGTTCATTGCAGCACAGTTTACAATAGCAAAGACCTGGAACCAACCCAAATGCCCATCGATGATGACTGGACAGGGAAAATGTGGCACATATACACCATGGAATATTATGCAGCCATCAAAAATGATGAGTTCGTGTCCTTTGTAGGGACATGGATGAACCTGGAAACCATCATTCTCAGCAAACTGACACAGGAACAGAAAATCAAACACCACATGTTCTCACTCATAGGCGGGTGTTGAACAATGGGAACACATGGACACAGGGAGGGGAGTATCACACACTGGGGTCTGTCGGGGGGAAAAGGGGAGGGATAGTGGGGGGGTGGGGGAGTTGGGGGAGGGATAGCATGGGGAGAAATGCCAGATATAGGTGATGGGGGAGGAAGGCAGCAAATCACACTGCCATGTGTGTACCTATGCAACAATCTTCCATGTTCTTCACATGTACCCCCAAACCTAAAATGCAATAAAAATAAAAAATAAAAAAAATAAAAAAACTTGTGTTTGCTTCACATAGTTCTCGTGCTGTGTTCTTCAACTCCATGAAGTCGTTTATGTTCTTCTCTAAGCTGGTTATTCTAGATAGCATTTCGTCTAACATTTTTTCAAGGTTTTTCGTTTCTTTGCATTGAGTTAGAAAGTGTTCCTTTAGCTCTGAAAAGTTTGTTATTATCCACCTTCTGAATCCTGTTTCCATCAATTCTTAGCACTCCTTCTTGGTCAAGTTGTGATCCTGTGTTTTGAGGAGTTGTGATCCCTTGAAGGAGAAGAAATGTTCCAGTCTTTGATGGTTTCACCTTTTTTGCGCTGTTTTTTTTTCCATCTTTGTGGATTTATCTGGCTGTGGTGTCAGAGAGCTGCTTGATGAGCCACCGTGTCCAGCCAATAGCTACCCTCTTGCCTGTGTCCTCACATGGCAGAGAGAGGGATCTCTGGTATCTCTACCTCTTCTTATGAAGGCACTAATACCTTCATTGGGGCTCAACTCTCATGATCTCATCTAAGGCTAACTACTTCCCAAAGGCCCCATCTCCAAATACCATCAGATTGTGGGTTAGGGCTTCAACACAGAAATATGAGTATATGATATATACTCTTTCTTTTCCTGCAAGTTTTTAGGTCAGCTTTTGGCAACAAAGTTATGCTGGTTTCATAAAAATGAGTTAATAAGCATCATTCAGCCTCTGTTTTTGAATAAATTTGTTTTAAATTGGCTTTTTATTTCTCCCTTAAGTATTTGATAGAACTCACCAGTAATACTATATGAGTCTGAGATTTTCTTCATAAAAAAGGTTTTTTGTTCTGTTGAAGTGCCGTATTGCATTTTTTAGTTTTGCCACTGCATTCTTCATATCTAGAACTTCTGTTTGGATCTTTTTTTTTAAAATAATTTCTATGTTTTTGGAATTTTTGTTCGTGTATTGTTTTCCTGATGTTGTTGAGTGGTCTATCTGTGTTCTCTTGTAGCTTACTGATCTTCTTTAGATTTATTATTTTGAATTCACCATCAGACATGTCATAAGTGTCCACTTATTTTGGGGGGGTTACTGGAAATTTGTTGTGTTGCTTTGACAGTGTCACGTTTCCCTGATTTTTCACATTTCATGTAGCTTAGCATTGGAGTCTATACATTTATTCTTATTTAAATTTTTGATACCTTGTATTTGTACATATTTATGGTTTATATGTGAAATTTATTACATATGTAGAATATGTAATGATAATGTCAGGGTGGGATGGTTAATATTGAGTGTCAACTTGATTGGCTTGAAGAATGCAAAGTATCGATCCTGGGTGTGTCTATGAAGATGTTGCCAAAGAAGATTAACATTTGAGTCAGTGGACTGGGAAAGGCAGACCCACCCTCAATCTGGGTGGGCACAATCTAATGAGCTGCCAGTGGGGCCAGAATAAAAGCATGCAGGAGAACGTGAAAAGACTAGACTAGCTTAGTCTCCTCGCCTACATTTTTCTCCCATGTTAAATGCTTTCTGCCCTCAAACATTAGACACCAAGTTCTTCAGCTTTGGAACTCTTGGACCTTCAACCACAGACTAAAGGCTGCACTGTTGGCTTTCTTACTTTTAAGATTTTGGGACTCAGACTGGCTTCCTCTCTCCTCAGCTTGCAGATGGCCTATTGTGGGACTTCGCCTTGTGATTGTGTGAGTCAATACTCCTTAATAAAATCCTTTTTATATATACATCTATCCTACTAGTTCTGTCCCCTCTAGAGAACCCTAACGCATAGGGTATATAGAATGTCCATCACCCAAATATTTATCGTTTATATATGGGTACATTTCAAGTCTTCCATTTTTAAAAAAATACAATGCATTGTTGTTAACTATAATCACCCTACTCTGCTACTAAACGTTAGACCATATTTCTTCTATCTAGCTGTATTATTGTACCCATTAACCAACCTCTCTTTCACCAGCCCATACACAATTACCAGTCTCTGGTATTCATCATTTCACTTTTTACCTCTTTGTGGTCTACTTGTTTAGATCCCACGTATGAGTGAGAACATGTGAAATTTGTCAATCTGTGCCTGCCTTATTTTACTTAACATAATGAGCTCCAGTTCCATCCATATTGCTGCAAATAACATGATTAAATTGTTTTTTTAGGGTCATATATATAAAGACCAAATCCTCTTATCCATTTGTGCATTAATAAACATGTAGGTTGTCCACATCTTTGCTATTGTGAATGGTATGGCAATAAACATGGGAGTACATGAATCTTTTTGATATATTAATTTCTTTTCTTTTAGATAAATACCCACTAGAGGGATTGTTGGATTGCATGGTAGTTCTATTTTTAGTTTTTTTAAATACATATTTTATTGAGTTTAAGTTTAGGGGTACATGTGAGGAACATGCAAGATTGTTGCATAGGTACATACATGGCAATGTGGTTTTCTGCCCTCCTCCCCATCACCTATATCTGGCATTTCTCCCCCATGTTATCCCTCCCCAACTCCCCACCCCCTACTGTCCCTCCCCCTAGCCCTCCCCCCCCCCCACAGACACCAGTGTGTGATGCTCCCCTCCCTTTGTCCATGTTTTCTCATTGTTCAACACCAACCTATGAGTGAGAACATGCGGTGTTTGATTTTCTGTTCTTGTGTCAGTTTACTGAGAATGATGGTTTCCAGGTTCATCCATGTCCCTACAAAGGACACGAACTTATCATTTTTTATAGCTGCATAGTATTCCATGGTGTATATGTGCCACATTTTCCCTGTCCAGTCTATCATCGATGGACATTTGGGTTGGTTCCAAATCTTTGCTATTGTAAACAGTGCCGCAATGAACATTCATGTGCATGTGTTCTTATAATAGAATGATTTATAACCTTTTGGATATAAATCATTATACTGTTTTCCATAGGGGATATAGTAATTTACATTCCCATCAACACTGTAAAAGAGTTCCCTTTCACCACGTCCTTGCCAATAATTGTTATTTTTGTCTTTTTAGGACTAGCCATCCTAACCATGATAAGATGATATCTCACTGTGGTTTTGATATGCATTTCCCTGAGGATTCATGATTTTGATCATTTGTTCATATAGCTCTTGGTCATTTGTATGTCTCCTTTAAGAAATGTGTATTCATGTTTCTGTCCACGTCTTGATGGGATTATTTTCCTTTTTAAGTTGTTTGAGTTCCTTGTATATTCTGGATATTAATTCCCTGTCAGATGAGTAGTTTGCAAATATTTCCTCTTATTCAAGAGGTTATTTCTTTACCCTATTAATTTCTTTCTTTTCTGTGCAGAAGCTTTTTAGTTGAATATAGTCTCATTTGTCTATTTTTGGTCTTGTTACCTGTGCTTTTGAGGACTTAGTTATGAAATGACTAGACCAAGGTGCTGAGGAGTTTTTCCTAGGTTTTACTCTAGTTGTTTTATAGTTTCAGGTCTTATGTTTGTCTTTAATCTATCTTGAATTAGTTTTTGTACATAGTGAGAGATAGGGCTCCAGTTTCACTTTTTATTATCGTTATCCAGTTTTCTAACACCATTTGTTTAAGAGGGTATCCTCTTTCCCCAATAAAAATTCTTGAAGACTTTGTAATAATTGATTGGCTGTAAGTCTGTGGATTTATTTCTTTGTTCTCTATTCTGTTCTTTTGAGGTATGTGTCTGTTTTTATACTAGTACCATGCTGTTTTGGTTTATATAACCTTATATTTTGAAACCCGGTAGTGTGATTCTTCCAGCTTTTTTTTTTTTTTTTTCCTCAGGATTGCTTTGGCTCATCAGACTCTTTTTGTTCAATATAAATTTTAGGACTTTTCTCTAATTCTGTGAAAAATGACATTGGTATTTTGAAGGGAAATGCATTTAATTTGAAGGTTTCTTTGAGCAGTATGGTCATTTTCATATTAACTCCTCTGATCCATAAACATGTGATGATTTTTCATTTGTTTGTGTCCTGTTCAATTTCTTTCACAAATGTTTTGAGGTTTTCATTGTAGAGATCTTTTGTCTCTTTGGCTATATTTTTTCTGAGGTGTTTTCTTTAGGTGGTGATCATTGTAAATAGGAATGCCCTCTTGATGTCTTTTATGGATATTTCGTTATTGGTGTATAGAAAAGCTCTTAATTTTTGCATGTTTTTATACCCTGCAACTTTACTACATTTGTCCATCTGTTCTAAGAGTTTCTTGGTATAGTATTGTCATTTATTTAAAAGTAAGTTTATCTTGTCTACAAAGACAAATAATTTGACTTTATCTTTTCCAATTTGGATTCTTTTTTATTACTTTCTCTTGCCTGATTGCTAGTCCTGACTCTTATGCCTAGAACTTCCAGTAGTGTCTTAAATAAAAGTGGTAAACATGGCCATTTTTGTCTTGTTCCAATTCTTTGAGGGAAGGCTTTCAAATTTTCCCCATTCACTATGATTTCAGCTGTGAGTTTGTCATATATGGAACTTATTATTTTGAAATAATAAAGGTTCATTCCATTCCAAGTTTGTTGAGTTTTTAATGAAGTGATACTGAATTTTATCAAATGCTTTTTCTGCATCTATTGAGATGACCACATCCTTTTTGTTTCTTTTTCTTTTGATGTGATTCATGACATTCAATGATTTGCATGTGTTGAAACATCATTGCATCCCTGGTATAAATTATACTTAATCACGGTGGATTAATTTTTTGATGTGCTGTTGGATATGTTTTTATGTCCCTATACTTGTAGGCAGCATATACTTCAGTCGTGTTTTTTAATCATAAGACCAGCATAACTACTCCTGTTTTTTAGTCAAAAAGTTCAAGGTATAAGAATACTTCCTGACTCATCTTATAAGACCAGCATTACTCTAATAACAAAATCAGAAAAGAGCACAATACATTTTTGTAAAAATAAACTTAAAAAAGAGCACAATACATTTAGAAAAATACAGGTCAATATGTGTCTCTGTAGTTGTTTCCTAGTATTTTGGTGTCTCTGTTCATAAGGAATATTGTTAATATGTGAGGTTTTGTTCCTGTCATAATGTTAATTGTTTTCTGGTTGTTTTTAATATTCTTCATTCCATTCTTTCTCTCTTATTGTCTTTCATTGTGCTTTGGTAGTTTTCTGTAGTGATATATTTTATTCCTTTTTCTTCCTTATTTGTAGGTTTGCTCTATTAATGAGTTTTATACTTTCATGTGTTTTCATGATGGTAGATAGCCTGCTTTTGCTTCCATGTGTAGGACTCCCTTAAGTATTTTTTGTAGAGCCATTCTAGTGGTGATGAATTTTCTCAGCTATTGTTTTTCTGGAAAATAGTTTATTTCTGCTTTATTTATAAAGGAAAACTTTGTTAGGTTTAATGTCCTTGGATGACAGTTTTTTCTCTCTGCACTTTGAATATATCATCCAATTCTCTCCAAGGTTTCTGCTGAGAAATCTGCTGTTAATCTAATGGATATTCTTTTATAAGTGACTAGATGCTTTTCTCTTGCTAATTTTAGAATTCTCTCTTTTTGTCCTTGATTTTTGAAAGTTTAACTACAGTGTGCTGTGGAGAAGAGCTTTTTACATTGTATCTGTTTCACAGTCTCTGGGCTTTTTGCATCTGGATGTTTACCTCTCTTTACTTGGGAAATTTTTACCTATTATTTTGTTTAATAGGTTTGCTAACACTTTCATTCTCTCTTTGCCTATTGAAACTGTGATAATTCAAACATTTGTCACTTTATGGGTCACATATGTCATGAAGGTTTTGCTCATTCTTTTTTATTCTTTTTTTCTGTACTCTTGTCTGACTGGGTTATTTGAAGAGAATTGTCTTCAAGTTCTGAGACTTTCAGCTGCTTGATGTAGTCTATTGTTGTAACTTTTGAATCTAGTGTGTATTTCATACAATGAATTCTTTATTTCTAAGATTTCTGTTTGGTTTCTTTTTATTATATCTATCTCTTTGATAAATCTCTCATTTGTATCCTAAATTGTTTTTCTTATTTCTTTTTTATTGTTTTTTTGGAATTCTCTTATATATCACTAAGCTTTTTACTACCAAAATTTTGAATTGGGGGAGGTTTCATGCTTTTTTTATTATTGTACTTTAGGTTCTGGGGTACATGTGCAGATCATGCATGATTGTTGTATAGGTACACACATGGCAATGTGGTTTGCTGCCTCTATCACCTACATCTGGAATTTCTCCCCCCATGGTAAACTTCCCGGATCACCCCACTCCCCCGCTGTCACTCCCTTGGCCCCCCCAACAGACACCAGTGTGTGATACTCCCCTCCCTGTGTCCATGTGTTCTCATTGTTCAACACCCAACTATGAGTGAGAACATGTGGTGTTTGATTTTCTGTTCTTGTGTCAGTTTGCTGAGAATGATTGTTTTCAGATTCACCCATGTCCCTACAAAGGACACAAACACATCATTTTTTATGGCTGCATAGTATTCCATGGTGAATATGTGCCACATTTTCCTTGTCAAGTCTATCATCGATAGGCATTTGGGTTGGTTCCAGGTCTTTGCTATTGTAAACAGTGCTGCTATGAACATACATGTGCATGTGTCTTTATAATACAATGATTTGTAATCCTTTGGGTATATACCGAGTATGGCATTGCGGGGTCAAATGGAATTTCTATTTCTAGGTCCTTCAGGAAGTGCCAGACTGTCTTCCACAATGGTTGAACTAATTTACACTCCCACCAACAGTGTAAAAGTGTTCTTATTTCTCCACATCCTCTCCAGCATCTGTTGTCTCCAGATTTTTTTAATGATCAACATTCTAACTGGCATGAGGTGGTATCTCAATGTGGTTTTGATTTGAATTCCTCTAATAATCAGTGATAATGAGCATTTTTTAAAATATGTTTGTTGGCTTCATATATGTCTTCTTTTGAAAATTGTCTGTTCATATCCTTCGTCCACTTTTGGATGGGTTTGTTTGTTTTTTTTTTCTTGTAAATCTGTTTTAGTCCTTTGTAGATTCTGGATATTAGCCCTGCAACTTCATGGAAACTGAACAACTGGCTCTTGAATGCTGACTGGATAAACAATGAAATGAAGGCAGAAATAAAGATGTTCTTCGAAACCAACGAGAATGAAGACACAAGTTACCAGAATCTCTGGGATACATTGAAAGCAGTGTCTACAGGAAAATTTATAGCAATAAATGTCCACATGAGAAGCAAGGAAAGATCCAAAATTGACACCTTATCATTAAAATTGAAGGAACTAGAGGAGCAAGATCAGAAAAACTCAAAAGCTAGCAGAAGACAAGAAATAACTAAGATCACTGCAGAACTGAAGGAGATAGAAACACAAAAAACCCTTCAAAAAAATCAATAAACCCAGGAGCTGATTTTTTGAAAAGATCAACAAAATAGAACACTAGCCAGATTAATAAAAAAGAAAAGAGAGAAGAATCAAAGAGATGTATTAGAAAATAATAAAGGGGATATCACCACAGATTCCACAGAAATACAAACCACCATCAGAGATTACTACAAAGAGCTCTATGCACACAAACTGGGAAACCAGAAAGAAATGGATAAATTCCTGGAAACTTGCACTCTCCCAACTCTAAACGTGGAAGAAGTCAAAACGCTGAATAGACCAATAACAAGGGCTGAAGTAGAGGCAGAAATTAATAGCCTACCAACCAAAAACATCCAGGTCCAGATGGGTTCACAGCAGAATTCTACCAGACATACAAAGAGGAGCTGGTACCACTCCTTCGGGAACTATTCCAAACAATCCAAAAGAGGGAATCCGTCCTAAATCATTTTGTGAAACCAACATCATACTGATAACAAAACCCGGCAGAGACTCAAAAAATAAATAAATAAATAAATAAATAAGAAAACTTAAGGCCAATATCCATGATGAACATAGATGCAAAAATCTTCAATAAAATACTGGCAAACTGATTGCAACAGCACATCAAAAAGCTTATCCATCATGACCAAGTAGGCTTCATACCAGGGATGCAAGGCTGGTTCAACATACACAAGTCTATAAATGTAATCCACCACATAAACAGAACCAAAAACAAAAACCACATGATTATCTTAATAGATGCAGACAAGGCCTTTGACAAAATTCAGCAGCCTTTATGCTAAAAACTCTCAATAAACTAGGTATTGACAGAACGTATCTCAAAATAATAAAAGCTATTTATACCAAACCTAAGCCAATATCATACAGAATGGTCAAAAACTGGAAACATTCCCTTGAAATCTGGCACTAGACAAGAATGCCCTCTCTCACCACTCCTATTCAGTATAGTATTCGAAGTTCTAGCCAGAGCAATCAGGCAAGAAAAAGAAATAAAGGGTACTCAATTAGGAAAGGAGGAAGTCAAACTGTCTCTATTTGCAGACGACATGATTGTATATTTAGAAGACCCCATCGTCTCAGCCCAAAATCTCCTTAAACTGATAACCAACTTCAGCAAACTCTAAAGATACAAAATCGATGTGCAGAAATCACAAGCATTCCTATGCACCAATAACAGACTTAAAGAGAGCCAAATTAAGAACAAACTCCCATTCACAATTGCTACAAAGAGAATAGAATACCTAGGAATACAACTAACAAAGGATGTAAAGGACCTCTTCAAAGAGAACTACAAACCACTGCTCAAGGAAATAACTGAGGACACAAACAGATGGAAAAACATTCCATGCTCATGGTTAGGAAGAATCAATATTGTGAAAACGGCCATACTGCCCAAAGTAATTTATAGATTCAACACTATCCCCATCAAGCTACCTATGACTCTCTTCACAGGACTGGAAAAAGCCACCTTAAACTTCATATGAAACCAAAAGAGAGCCCACATAACCAAGACAATTCTAAGGAAAAAGAACTAAGCTGGAGTCATCATGCTATTTGACTTCAAACTATACTACAAGACTACAGTAATCAAAACAGCCTGGTACTGGTACCAAAACAGAGATATAGACCAATGGAACAGAACAGAGGCCTCAGAGGCAATGCCACACATCTACAACCATCTGATCTTTGACAAACCTGACAAAAACAAGCAATGGGGAAAGGATTCCCTGTTTAAAAATGGTGTTGGGAAAACTGGCTAGCCATGTGCAGAAAGCAGAAACTGGACCCTTTCCTGACACCTTACACTAAAATTAACTCCAGATGGATTAAAGACTTAAACATAAGACCTAACAGCATAAAAACCCTAGAAGAAAACCTAGGCAAAACCATTCAGGACATAGGCATAGGCAAGGACTTCATGACTAAAACACCAAAAGCATTGGCAACAAAAGCCAAAGTTGACAAATGGGATCTAATTAAACTCCAGAGCTTCTGTACAGCAAAAGAAACAATCATTAGAGTGAACCGGCAACCAACAGAATGGGGAAAATGATGTGCAATCTACCCATTTGACAAAGGGCTGATATAAAGAATCTACAAAGAACTAAAACAGATTTACAAGAAAAAACAAACAAACCCATTCAAAAAGTGGGCAAAGGATATGAACAGACACTTTTCAAAAGAAGACATATATGAGGCCAACAAACATATAAAAAATGCTCGTCATCACTGGTCATTAGAGAAATGGAAATCAAAACCACATTGAGATACCATCTCATGCCAGTTAGAATGGTGATCATTAAAAAATCTGGAGACAACAGATGCTGGAGAGGATGTGGAGAAATAGAACACTTTTACACTGTTGGTGGGAGTATAAATTAGTTAACCATTGAAGACAGTGTGGCGATTCCTCAAGGACCTAGAAATAGAATTTCCATTTGACCCAGCAATCCCATTACTGGGTATATATCCAAAGGACTATAAATCATTCTATTATAAAGACTCATGCACACATATGTTCACTGCTGCACTGTTTACAATAGCAAAGACTTGGAACCAACCCAAATGCCCATTGATGATAGACTGGACAAGGAAAATGTGGCACATATACACTATGGAATACTATGCAGCCATAAAAAATGATGAGTTTGTGTCCTTTGTAGGGACATGGATGAGTCTGGAAACCATCATTCTCAGCAAACTGACACAAGAACAGAAAATCAAACACTGCATATTCTTACTCATAGTTGGGTGTTGAACAATGAGAACATATGGACACAGGGAGGGGAGCATCACACACTGGGGTCTGTTGGGGGGGGGACTAGGGGGTGTCAGTTGGGGGGTGGGGAGGTTGGGGAGGGGATAACATGGGGGAGAAATGCCAGACATAGGTGACGGGGGGATGGAGGCAGCAAACCACATTGCCATGTATATAGGTATGCAACAATCCTATATGTTCTGCACATGTATCCCAGAACCTAACGTGCAATAAAATGTATATATTAAAAAAATAAATTTATGCTTAGACACAGCATTTAGAATCAAGTGAACACTTTTACACTGCTGGCGGGAATGTAAACTAGTGGAGCCATCACAAAATACTATGGAGATTCCTTAAAGAACTAAAAGTAGAACTACCATTTGATCCAGCAATCTCACTACTGGGATTCCTACCCAGAGGAAAAGAAGTAATTATATGAAAAAGATAATTGCATATGCAGCACAATTTACAATTTCAGAAGTATGGGAACCACGCAAATTCCCATCAATCAACCAGTGGATAAAGAAATTGTACATATACAATGGAATACTACCCAGTCATAAAAAGGAATGAAATAATGGCATTAGAGAAAGCTGGATGGAATTGGAGACCATTATGCTAAGTGAAGTAACTTAGAAATGGAAAACCAAACGGTCGTATGTCGTCACTCATAAATGGGAGCTAGCTATGAGGATGCAAAGGCCTGAGAATGATACAATGGACTAGGGGATTTGGGGGAAGGGTGGGAGAGGGGTGAGAGATAAAAGACTACAAATTGGGTAAAGTGTATACTGCTTGGGTATTGGGTGCACTAAAAATTTCACAAAGCACCACTAAAGAACTTACAAACCACCTTGCCATGTATGTATCTATGCAACAAACCTGCATGATCTGCACTTGTACCCTATAACCGAAAGTGAATAAAAAGAGAACTTACTCATGTAACTAAACACCACTTGTTCCCCAAAACCTATGAAAGTAAAAATTAAAAATATGTAAATAAATAAAAGACAATAGAAGTAGTTTAATAAATAGGGGAGAAAGGAAAGATCTTCCTTAAAAAGGAATTCCAACTGATAAATGTAGAAGGAATAATTAAACTGGAAAATCACTCTTTTGCAACCAAAATAGGAATAATTGATTGAGGCAAGAATCATTAATGGTGGGTTAAAGTTTATTGAGGAATAAGACATTTATATACAGTTTTCTCTTTGGTATACATGGGGGATTGGTTCCAGGACCCCCATGTATACCCCAATCCATGCATACTCAAGTCTCACAATATGCATGTATATGAAAAGCTGGCCCTCCATAAATGTGGGTTTTCACCTCCCAAATACTGTATTTTTGATCTAGCTTTGATTGAAAAAAATCTATGTATAAGTAGACTTATTCAGTTCAAACCCTCGTTGTTCAAGGGTCAACTGTAGTCTTACAGTATCTTCCTACAAGACGCATGTTACTTACAAAAGAAAAATTTGTTGCTTTACAGTGGGAAAAGCTAGAATAAACCACCTAAACCAAGTTATCAAAGGTAGCAACATCAATAATGGGGCAAATAAAATACAAGGTGCACCTACTACAATCCACTGAGTATACAATGTTGCTTATGTGGCATTTCTTCCAGTAGTGCATAATATGCACCTAATGAATAAGAAAGCATCAGAGAAACCTGAACTGAGGGACATTCTACAAAAATGACTGGTCTGTTCTTCTCTCAAAGTTATCAAGGTCATAAAGAAAAGGAAAGATTGAGGAACTGTTTCCAGATAGAAAGAGACTTAAAAAATCATGAAAACTAAATGCAACATATGATCATGTATTAAATCCTGGATAAGAAAAATTATGAAGAGACTTATTGAAACATTCATAAAAATTTGAAAAAGGTCTGTGGATTAAATCGATAGTTTTATGTCAGTATTAATTCCCAAATTTCAAGGGTTGTGCTATCATGATGAATGAGAGATTGCTTATATTTTTAGACACACACAGAGCCGCTTAAGGATATTGAACATCATATCTATAACATATTCTCAATGCATTCAGAAAAATGCTATTATGTATATATTAGTAATATAAAGAGAGATAGATGGTTATATGATATAAAAATAAAACAAATGTGGTAAAAAAATTTAACGGGGAATATGGGTGAATTCTTGTACTATTCTTGAAGGTTTTCTGTATGTTTGAAATTATTTCAAAATATAAAACTTAAAAGCATTATGGGAACCCCAGTTTTCTCTAACTCTATGCAAATATATGTTAAAATCAGAGAACCAGCCAGGGATGCCCCTTCCGACCGAGGGCCATCCACCCCCCCCCCGCCCCCCTGCACTGTCACCGGGAGAGACTGCTCCTCTGTGCCATCCCTGACTCCACCCAACCCCAGACCCCCACCACCTGTCCACCCTCCAGCTATGGAGGTCTCTTCAACCGCCCCGCCCCATCCCACATCCCCCTCATCCCCACACCCCCTTCCCCTCCCCCGGCCGAAGGGCAAAGTGACCGAACAGGCAGGTGGGTTCCATTAAACACTTTACTGACAGAATTAGTGAATGAAGGGCCCAGGGAGACTTTGGGGCCGGTGGAGAAGGGGGGCGGTGGTGTGGGGGGCTGGGGGACTTGGGGCTGGGTGGGTGGACGAGTGGACCTGCCAGGTCCCAGAAGTCGGGCGTCGTCAGCAGCTAGTCCCGGTCGGGAACCACTTGAGAGATGGTGGTTGTGTCAAAGAGGGGGCTAGCAGCGCGCTGTTTGTGAACTGCCATGTCCAGCAGCTGCGGAGTGATGGTCCTCTCTCCGCGGTTGCGGGCCTCCTTGCCCGCCAGCTCCAGGATCTGGGCCGTAGGTACTCAATCACCGCAGCGAGGTAGACTGGCGCAGAGGGACTCAGGCGCTGGGCGTAGCGGCCTTCCCGTAGATTGCGCTCCACCTCGCTCACAGAAAACAAAAGCTCCGCTCGGGCGGTGCGAGAGCGGGTATGCCCCCGGCCGCCAGCACCAGAGGACCCTCGACGGCTCCTCCTCTCCGACATGCTGGGTGTTGGGTGCGCTATCTCGGCTCGGCTTGCCCTAGCACGACAAGATGCCTCTCAAGGTGACCGTTATCGCGTCCAGTACCGTGTATCCTAGCGACCAGGGCCCAGCCCCTCTTGGCTGGGGAGCCCAGTCCCATGGGCACGCACATCCTCGTGCCATCCCGTCACCACATGGCGGCGGCCTCGCTCGCACGTGGTGACGGCCTCACCAGGGACACGCCCATCAGGTGACCTCCTCGCCTTCCCATTGGCCCCGAGGGAGCAGGCCTGGGCCGAGAAGTGGCTGGAGGGCACGCCCATCAGGTGACCTCCTCGCCTTCCCATTGGCCCCGAGGGGAGCAGGCCTGGGCCGAGAAGTAAGTGGCTGCAGGGCACGCCCATAGGTGACCTCCTCGCCTTCCCATTGGCCCCGGGGGAGCAGGCCTGGGCCCAGAAGTAAGTGGCTGGAGGGCACGCCCATCAGGTGACCTCCTCGCCTTCCCATTGGCCCCGAGGGAGCAGGCCTGGGCCGAGAAGTAAGTGGCTGCAGGGGCACGCCCCATCAGGTGACCTCCTCGCCTTCCCATTGGCCCCGGGGGAGCACCCTGGGCCCAGAAGTAAGTGGCTGGAGGGCACGCCCATCAGGTGACCTCCTCGCCTTCCCATTGGCCCCGAGGGAGCAGGCCTGGGCCGAGAAGTAAGTGGCTGGAGGCCCGTGGGGGTGGGTGTGGAGTGGGGCGGGGAGGGGGGAATCCCGCTGGTGACCCTCTCTTCGCCGGTGGGGGAGAGCTCTCCCTTTCTACTGGATGGGAGAAGACAAAGGGGCGGGCGGGGGGGAGGATGCTGGGTACGGCTCCTTCACAACGTTGCACACCCATCACGACCACCTGGTTCCAAAACATTTTCAACACCCAGAAAAGAAACCGAAACCCCTGTACCTATAAGCAGTCACTTCCCACACGCCTCCTTCCCCACCTCCGCTACCACCGCCCCCACAGCCGCCCCCGCCCCCCGCCACGTACACACGTTCCCGATAGTCCCCGGCAACCACTAATCATTCTGCTTTTGTCCATAGAGGTTTGCCTGTTTTGGAGATTTCCTGTAGATGGACTCATACAACCAAATGTGAGGCCTTGTGTGTCTGGCTGCTTTCACTTCGCATAATGTTTTCATCAGGGCTCATCCATGTAGAGGCATGAATCGGTTCTCTCCTTCCTTTGAATGACTGAATAATATTCCGTTGTATAAATACGCCACATTTTGTTTATCCACTCATCAGTTGATAGACAAGTTATTTCCCCCTCTGGCTATTGTGAATAGCACTGCCATGACCATCTCTGTACATGTTTTTGTTTGAATACCTGTTTTCAGTTCTTTTGGGTCTATTTCTAGGAGTCAACCTGCTGGCTCATATGGTAATTCTGTTTAACTTATTGAGGAACCACCAAACTGATTTCCACAGCAGCTGTAATCTTTCACATTCCCAACAGTAGTGCATGAGAGTCCCAGTTTCTTCACATCATCAAAACTTGTTTTCTGTTTGCCTCATTTTGTTTCATTTATAATAGCCATCCTAGTGGGTGTGAAGCACTATCTCATGGTGGTTTTCATTTGCGTTTCCCAAATGGCTAATGATGTTGCTATGGTTTGAGTGTGCCCCCCAAATGCTGTGTGTTGGAAACTTAATCCCCAAATTCACATGTTGATTGGAGACGCAGCCTTTGGACGGTAATTGGGATTAGATAAGGTCGTCGGGGTGAGACCCCCATAATGGGACTGGTGGCTTTATAAGAATAGGAAAAGAGGCCTGAAACGACATACATGCTCTTGCCCTCTCACCATGTGATACCCCCTGCCATCACCAGATGCCGAGGCACTTCCCAGTCCCCAGAACGGTAAGAAATGAATTTCTTTTCCTTATAAATTGTTCAGTGTCAGGTATTCAACTATAGCAACAGAAAACACACTAAGACATCTTTTCATGTGCTTCTTTGCCCTTTGTACCTCTACTTTGGAGGAATGTCTACTCAAGCCCTTTGCCCCATTTTTTAATTGGGTTGATTGTATTTTGGCTGTGGGGTTTCTAAAACTTATTTATATATTCTCGAAAATAGACTCTTATCAGATATGTGATTTGCAAATGTTTCTCCCATTCACTTTCTGGATAGTGCCCTTTGTTGCCCAAAAGATTTTAATTTGGATGTAGTCCAATTTGCCAAATGAAAAAATGTCTGTGGCTGTCCCTTTGGTGTTATACTGAAGGAACTGTTGCCTAATCCAAGGTCATGGAAAGTTACATCTCTGTTTTTCTTCTAAGAGTCTTATAGTTTCAGCCCTTACATTTAGACCTGTGATCCATTTTGAATTAATTTTTTACACGGTGTGAGGTAGAGGTTGGGGCATTCTTTTGCATGTGGCTATCGAGTAGTCCTAGCACAGTTTGTTCAAGGGATTATTGTTCACCGCCACCCCCCACCCCTGCCCACTGAGTGGTGCTAGCACTCTTATTGAAAATGAACTACACATAAACATATGGGTTTATTTCTGACCCTGAGTTCTGTAACATTGACCTAATGTATCTATCATGATGCCAGTACCACCCTTTTTGGATCTAGTGTAGCTTTGTAGTACGTTTTGAAATTGGGAAGTGTGAGTCCTTCAGATTTTTTCTTTTACAAGATTGTTTTGGCTATCTGGTGCCCCTTACATTTTCGTAAGAATTTTAGGATTAGCTTGTCAGTTTTTACAAAAGAAGGCAAGTTGGATTCTGACAGGCATCACAGTGAATCTGTGTATTGCCTTGGAGATTATGGGCGTCTTAATAATATTATGTGCTCCAATCCTTAACACAAACGCCTTTCAGTTTACTCAGGTCTTGTTTAATTTATTTTAGCAATGTCTTGTAATTTTCAGAGTATATGTCTTGTACACCTTTTGTTAAATTTATTCCTCGGCATTTTATTGTTTCAGTGCTATTGTAAAATAAATCATTTCCTTAATCTTATTTTCATGTTATTCATTGCTAGGGTATAGAAATACAACTTGATTGTTGCAAATTGATACTGCAACTTTGCCGAGCCGAATATGCCTTGCTGAGCATACTCAGATAGTGTTGGTGTATTAGTCCACTCTCACACTGCTACAAAGAACTGCCTGAGACTAGGTAATTTATAAAGAAAAGGGGTTTAATTGCCTCCTGGTTCTGCAGGCTGTACAGGCCTCTGCTCTGGGGAGGCCTCAGGAAATGTACAATCATGGCGGAGGGCAAAGGCGAAGCAAGCACCTTCTTCACATGTTGGAGCAGGAGGAAGAGAGAGCGCGTGCAAAGGGGGAGCGCTGCCGATTTTTCAAACAATCAGATCTTGTGGAGAACTCTATCACAAGAATAGCAAGGGGGAAGTCCGTCCCCATGATTAAATCACCCCTCCCACCAGGCCCCTCTTTCAATAGGTAGGGATTACAATTCGACATGAAATTTGGCTGGGACACAGAGTCAAACCATCTCAGTTTTTTTTTTTTCTTTTGGTGGACTCTTTAGTGTCCTCTATATAAGAACATGCCATCTATGCATCTATGAATAGAGATGGTTTTACTTGTCCCTTTCCAATCTAGATGCCTTTTATTTCTTTTTCTGGACTAATTTCCCTGACTAGAACTTTGAGTATGTTGTTGAATTAGAAGTGGCAAGAGAAGACATCCTTTTTTCATTCCTGATCTTAGGGGAAATGAGCCAGTCTTCACCATTAAGTATGATATTATCTCTGGGTTTTTTCATGGATGCCCCTTTATTAGGTTGAAGAGGTTTCTTTCTATTCCTGGTTTGTTGAACTTATTTTCATGAAAGGGTATTGTGTTTTGTTAAGTGCTCCTTTTTGTACATGATTAAGATGACCATGAGTTTCTCCCCCTCCCCCAACTTCCACCATGCATCCTGTTAATATGGTTAATTATATAAATTGATTTTCACATGTTCTTTGGAGGCAACCTTACGTTTGTGGGATAAATCCTATTTGGTCATAGTGTATAAAGGATGGTCAATAAACATTTTGTTGAAAGAATAGGAATGGGATCTGAAGCTTCTTGGAGGACAATGTGTGTGTTAAAGAATCTGTAGCATGATGAGAGAAGCCAATGAACTAGTGGGAGGAGGGGAGTTCCAGAAATGAATTCATTAAGGCTGGAGAGTGAAATGCCAGTGGACTAGTAGTGGTTGGTGTGGCTGGGAAGAGGTAGGCAAGAGCTTGAAGAATACGTAGAAGCTTGAGGAACCTCCAAGACATGGAAGTTCTGTTATGCCATGCTCAAGTTTTAGAAAACCCTGTAGGCTACACTGAACCCACTGTGCTCTTTGAGCTTGGGAGTGACGTGGTCTGATTTGCCTCTAGAAAGATCGCTCTGGAAGCTGTGTGGAGAATAGAACAGAGAGAACTGAGATTGGAATTAGAAAAGCTGCTGTATTATGCCAGTAAAGAGATGACAGATATCTCAACTAAGACAATGGCGGTGGTAGATAAGACTAGGGGACAGAGTCATACAAAATTTAGGTAGTAAAATGGCACACAGCAGGCACTCACTACATATTAGTCATATTGGCAAACCTAGCTCGGAGACATCATAATTCATTTGCTCATTCTTGAAAAAATATTTGAAGCGTAGTGCCAGGCATACTGTGTTAAGCATTGAGACAACACCAATGAGAAATACAGATTAGGTCCCTGCATGCAGTCTGGTGGAACCTACAGACAAGGAACCAGACAATTACAACACTATACTGTGATAAGTGCTATGAGAGGGGAAGTTCAAGGTGCTGGTTATAGTTTGGTTTGTTTGACCCCTCCAAATCTCACGTGGAAATCTGATACCCAGTGTTGGGGGGGCGGGGTATAATGGAAGGTGTTTGGGTCGTGGGGTGGATCCTTCATGAGTGGCTTGGTGCCGGCCTCGCAGTAATGAGTGAGTTCTCACTCAATTCATTCCCACAAGAGCTGGTTGTTAAAAAGAGTGTAGTGCCCCCCTCCCCGCCCAACCTCGATCCCTCTCTCACCATGTGATCTCTGCACTTGTTGGCTCCTCTTCACCTTGTGCCACGAGTGGAAGCAGCCTGACACTGTTGCCAGAAACCAAGCAGATGCCAGCACCATGTTTCCTATATAGCCTGCAGAACCATGAGCCAAATAAACCTCTTTTCTTTATAAATTACCCAGCCTCAGGCATTCCTTTATAGCAACACAGATGGACTAAGAAAGTGCTGTAGGAACACATAAGAGGAGTACTTTGCACAGACTTTTGGAGTTGGGAAAATGTTCCTGGAGAAATGGTGTCCAATATGAAGCTTGAAGAATGAGTACAAGTTAGCCAACTGGAAAAGTGGGCATTGGTTGGCAGGGGGAGGGGAGTGGTGATGAGGAAGTGAAAAAGCTCTAGGATCACTCCACAGGGATAGAGTGAGGTGACTACAGACGTTGGAGTCGTTCCTGGACAAATGGGGTGAAGGAGGAGGTCTGCGTATGGGTAGGAAGATGAGTTCAGTCTTGAGCATGTGAAATTTGAAATACTTGTGGGATATCCAGATGGAGATGAAGGCTATTTGGCTTAGGAGTTAAGGAGTGAAGTCAATACTGAAAATATAAACTTGCAAGTCATCAGGGTAGTTCTTGAAGCCATGCATGTAGTTGAGACCATTGGGGAGAAGCACCGTGGAGAGAGAAGTATAAGGGGACCAAGGACAACTTCCTCTAAGGAGCAAGCAAAACAAGAAGATCATTCGAAGAGACTAAGGAGTGTCTCCATAGATAAAGTTGGTGGTGGGGGTGAGGGGTGGGGCAGGGGCATGCTGGGAAGATAATCAAGCCAGAGAGAGATGAGAGCAAAGGTTCACAAGGAAACCAGAAGAACTGAGCAAGAAGTGACAAACTCAGAAACACTTGCTGAGTTCCAGAATGATAAGCATTAAAACCTGTTCACTGGATTAGGCAATGCAAGTGTTGCTGCGGGGCTTGGCGAGTGCAATTTCGGTGGAGAGGTTGGAGGCAGAAACTAGAACAGACTTGTACTAGGAGCTCGTGAGAAATTCTAAGACATATCTTCCCAATATCTGGGCAGTCCTGGTAAATGTCCGCATTAGAGAGGATTGGTGTGCACGTCATGCTAAGCCAAAGCATTTTGCATGCCTAGTGGAATGTCATGTAGAAAACTGCTAGAAGGGTAAAGGTAAGGGTAGGGCCTGTAATGGCAACAATCTCACGTACTTTTCTCATGATACGGCGAATGTCTTGATTTCCCCTGTGTATGTCTTTTGCCATATTTGTAATTCTCCAGCCAATATTTATTTGAATAGTTTTTGGATCCCAGCCCCTTTCTTCCTTTCCTTACTGGCACCATGATGACACAAAAGTTAGCTCTTTGTCATATTTGCCACAGATCCCTTAATCTTGCTCATTTTTCCCCCAGTTGCTTGGGCTAAGGCCACGTGTTCTGACCAGGGGTCTGAATGTTAGTTCCATTTTCAGAGCCTTCGCAATGACGTTTGGTTTGTGCACCGTAATATCAGCAGTGTTGGAGCTGGCAAGGTCTGTATCCCGTAGTGCAATTCTAAAGTCCTTTGTATGTTGTGTAGGATCACGAGCCACAGCTTAAGGGTAAGCCAAAAGGTCCTGCACAGCTTCTAAGTGGGCTAATTTCCACACCCACTTCCTGCCTCCCTGCAATGTCCCAGAGCACTTTCTGCTTACCCTCAGCCTTTCCCCTTTTTCAAACTTCTAGCCAGAATGCCGTTGCTCTGGCCGTAGTTACTCTTTTATTTTACACTTCCTGTGCATTTGCCTTTTTCTTCTGGTGTTAGTTTGGCAGAAGACCAACAGGGAAAGAGGAGTAGTGGGCACCCTCGTGGGACCACAGCTCCTACAATCAACGAAGGGTTTCTGCATTCTAGAGTTTTCAGTCTCACCTTGAAGGCCCTGGCAGCTGCCACTGTCACTGTCACTGCCTCTGTCACCACCACTGCTGTCACAGGATTGCCTTTGATCTGGTAAGTGAAAATACAAAGAGAGAAGAAAAAGAGACTTTGGGGATTCCCGTAACTATTGTTGATGGTTAGTATTCCCGTTCCCTCTTCTAGTGGAGACCAAGACCTCTCTACTGTTCACAGCACTCCCTACGTCTAACTTCCAAGCTCCATTAAGAGCCAAGAGGATTCTAAAAGGGGGAAAATGTAAAGTTAGCCGCTGTTTGAGTGGCACTTGAGATTGTAGTCTTTCCCAGTATTTGCCTCCTTAGGTTTACTTTTCAGAGTCCTCAAATGGCTCCCCATGCACTATGTTGTAGGCATTTTTTTATAGCTGCATTCAGTGGAGTATGCATGCTGAAACATTTGTGGAGATGTTACATTTTACTTTTATATTTGAGTGGAACGGGACTTGTTTCCTTGTAAGTAGTTCGATTGTGTGTGTGTGTGTGTGTGTGTCACGCGCGCGTCCATGTCCTTGGGTGCCTAAATAAATTCTTTAATTTTTTTCGAAGTACCATAACGCGACTTGGAATATATATCTCAATATTAATTGTCCTGCATAAGGTTACCTGGTAGAGGCTTTGTAAAAAGGGAGCAGGTTAAATTCTTCCTTCATTTGTGGAAATTTTTCACATACGGCATCTGTGGATATTTTTATATTCCCATTTGTTAGGCTCTTCTTGAGGCATATGGCGTCTGTTAATGTTAGGTCGGCATTAGCGTGATCACCTAAAGTAGCTCCTGCATGCGACTGGTTCGATTTGTGTGCATGTCTCTTCTTGCATAATACTATTCCTAATTTACTTCTTTTGATCCACCATGTGGTTCTTTGGGTCTCAAGTTTCTTTCCTGACCCAGTAATCTCCCCTTTTGTTAAAAAAAAAAATCAAATTCTGTTGCCAATCATCTTGTCTTTGAAGTTTGTTAAGTTGAAATCATATTCTTAATTTTACTATGCCTTAGAGGACTCTGTAGTTTAGTTGCATCTGTTCCTTGTTTTATGCATTCTTCCAGTCTGTGATGGTTATCTGTCCTTTGTATACTATGTTCTTTTTTCTTCTTTTCTTTCTCTCTCTCTCTCTTTTCCTTCTTCTTTATTTCTTTTCTTCTTTTTTCTCCCCCTCCTCCCCTCTTCCCTTTTTCTCTCCTTTCTTCCTTCCTTCTCCCTTCCTTTTCTTCCTCCCTCCCTCTCTCTCTCCTCTTCTCTCCTTTTCCCTCTCCCTATCTATCCCTGTAGATTGTTAGCATCATTGCCAAACCAGTTATTTTTATTTCAGTTATGGAAAAGCGTCAACAGACTTTCGATTTGCTCTCACATAAATGAGGGTGAATTCTTCTTTGCACTCTTCACACTGATGATCTCATAGCTATAATTTGAGGGTGAGATGGGATTTAAACGTACCTTTTCTTATTAAGACTTGCCTAATTTATGTATCATGCTCTGCTCCATCCATGCAAGGGTGTATCTTACTCTGAGGGTTTTCTTTTTGTTTGCCCAGCTCAGCACAGTGCCCTGGAAATGGGAAAGAATTGGGAGCTCTACCTACTGCTGGTGAAATCTAGGAGTGGCAATTCAGGGCTTCTATTTACAAAGGTATTTACTTAATTTTTTTCTGCTTATTCTCTCAGCCCATTTCTCCTCAGGTTGGAGAAGTCTTACATCCCATTCTCTAGGATCTAACTGGCTCACATCTTTTTTCCTCAGTATTGCTCCCAGGGGGTATGGGAGAGAAGAATCAGAAGGGTGCTAAACCAGACCATCCTCCCACTAAATTGTGTGTGTGTGTGTGTGTGTGTGTAATGTACTATATATTCATTCCTGGGAAGCCACTTTCCTCTCTCCCTCCTTCTCCTGCTTCTCCTCCTTGTTCTTTCTTTCTACTCATTTTGCTTTTTACTATTATTTATTCATTTAACTAGTACGAGAGGAGGGGAAGGGAGATTATTTTATCTTTCTTCACTCTACCATCTTTTACAAATAAATTGTAGCATCTGACTCCATGTTAGAGAAAAGCTTGCTTGCTTGAATATGATTAATTGTTTTGCTTGAGTTTGTACATTATTCGCTAAAAATAGCCTCAGGTAAACAGGGCCTTCAACAGAAATCAAAGAAACACACCAACCAGCAACTCTGGGAAGGGACTGACCAGGCCTGGTAAGAATAGGCTGACGGCGCCTGCAGAAAGGTCACAAAACATTGACCAAGAGAGCAGTGATTAACTGCCCACCTGAGGACTGCAAACATTTTATAAGAATGTGTTTTGATCATCATTTCCCTAGTTTCCCTAAAAACCCCTAATCCAGAGGCACAACTGGGAGAGATGATCACTGGACTCTAGTTCACTGACTCCTCCAGGTTTCTGGCTTCTCAAAAGAGCTAACTTTCCTTTCACCAAAGCTCCTCTGTTTGAGTTTTTGGCCTTCAGGTGATGAATGGCCTGGACTGGAGTTCAGTTACAAATTCTCTGGTTTTGAAGGGTTATTTTTTATTCCTAGGATATATCTCTGGCTGACTTGGAGCTAGTTTTATAGATAAATGTAAGCTTTCTAATGGGTCTGAATCCACACTAATGGATATGACATTATCAAGGTCTTTTTATTTCTAATCGCAAACACTTCATTATCAAATCTTAATCATCTCCCAATTTCACCGCAAATAATACAAGGGCCTTGTCTTACAAGCCAATGTCGTCCAGTATTTAGTTGTAATTTGGTCAGTTACATTGTTTTTATGCAGCCTTTTTTTTTTTTTTCACTCATGGCCATGGTTACTAGTTTCCTTGTTCACCATTCCTCTGTCGCACCTTGCTTTGTTCTTTGTCAATTTCCTTTTAATGGGAGCGACCTCTTTAAGTTGTTCTTTCAGTGAGGGTTTGTGAGTGGTTAGCCCTCTCAATCTTTGTTAAAGAATATCTTTACTGGCCCGGGGTGTGGTGGCTCACACCTGTAATCCCAGCATTTTGGGAGGCCAAGGCAGGAGGATCACTTGAGCTCAGGAGTTCGAGACCAGCCTGGACAACATACTGAGACTTTGTCTCTACAAAATAACAAACAAACAAACAAATAAATAAATAGCTGGGCGGTGGTGGTGCTCACCTGTAGTCCCAGCTACTCAGGGAAACAGTAAGTTAACCAGGCATGGGAGACGCACACCTGTAGTCCGAGCTACTAGGGAGGCTGGAGGCGGGAGGATCCCTTGAGCCTAGGAGATCGAGGCTGCAGTGAGCCGTGGTGAGCGCACCACTGTACCTCAGCCTGGGTGACAGGGTGAGACCTTGTCTCAAAAAAAAAAAAAAAAAAAAAATACATATATATATATATATATATATATGTATGTATGTATAATCTTTACTTCACTCATTCTTGACTTGTAGTTTAGTTGGGTATGACATTTCCCCCATTCTCTGAATGCGTTAGTGATATGATTCCATTTTATTGCAGTTGGTGAGAAATCTGCCTGTCAGTTTACTATCCCTTTGATAGTACCATGTCTTTTCTTTCTAGTTGATTTTAATACTTTTTGCCCTTTTCTTTGTTGGCCTGTGGTTTCCCCATGATTCAGTTTTTATTGATTCTTGCTGTGGCTTGTACTTTTAGAATACAAGGAACTATGTCTGTTTTCAATTCTGAAAATTTCCAGTCAGTATTTTTTTGATTATTGGTTTACCCCTATTCTCCATAATCTCTGATTCTGTCATGCCTATTAGATAAGCAATTGGTGATGTTATGTTGTGGCATTTGGTTCAGTTACGTATTGCTTCTCTCCTGGAAATGTCATCTTTGGAGATGGACAGCATTGATTTGTTCATGCCAGACCTGTGCTAACAGCTGGAGGTCCCTTGAGCAGAGCCTATCTCCTTGCATACAAGACGAGCGGCCAACCACTGTGCCTTCCACCAGCTGCTGTGAGGGGCCGCGCCTGGCATATGCAGAAGTGTCCAATCAGCTGTAGTGAAGAGGATAATGACGAAGAAATGACAATGACTTCTCCTTACAGGAGTAACACAAGGGATAGAGGGCAAATCGTACTGGAAGCTGTGGAAGAAGAAGACTAACTAAACGGCCTGCCTCGTGAGGGTGGGGAAGGTGTAAGGGGACAGGGGGCATCACTTCTGGACGATAGCCCTATGCCAAGCTGCCAGGCCAGGAGCATGAGAGCGCTTTGGGCTCATCTAATCCCTGCAGCCATCCATGAAGTGGAGCACGAGAGCTCCATCAAAAGGTCGGGGAGCTGCAGCTTGGGTACCAAGGAGGGACAGGGTTTTCATCTATCTGAAGCCTTGAACTCGGGGTCCCAGCGTGAGGGGAGTGCACCCATGAGCCAAGACCCCCCTCTCTGCGTGTGAACCAGCAGGCCAGGCGACGCTGGCTTGCTCTCCTGTCATCCATCCCCTACTCCCTTCTCACCCCTCCAAGCATTTCATCTGCATCCCTCTCTTCCAGCAGTAGGTGTAGTTAATTTTTATAACTCAGTGCTCAACACGCAAATTGCAGATGCAAAGGGAGGCACGGGTTGAGGCAAGAAGGTGGCCCTACAGGGGTATAGGTGAATTCAAGGCACACAGCACCCCAGAGCTCCACAGCCACATCGAGGCTGCCTCCGATGATGGAACTGGTACATCCCTTTAATTGTCAAAGCTAGGGAGCTCTCATTGTAAGAACAGGGAAGCGGAGATTCTATAGGTAAAGCAAACTCCACCATTCACAGGACCACCTGAGGGGCAGGCCGGGAGGTGCCCTGGGTTAGGACTGCCGCCCAGAGTGGGTCCTATGGCATAAGGGCTCCTGAAACTTTGGCAAGGAGGGAGTGGTCTCATTGACTCTTAAAGAAATAATAAATTTTCCCTCCTGGCCTAGTGGAAAATCAGTGAGCTGCAACCCAGCCTTACTTCATTGGGGAGGAAGGGGAGCGCGGAAGGTTGCTGCTACTGCCTAGGGTTCCTGTTCTTTCACCTGGGGCCTGCAGAAGGCACACCTGTGGGAGAGCCAGGCCCCACAACGATGCATTGTGCCAACCTCATGAAGCATGAGGGTTAAGGAAACACTTAGGGCCTCCCTTGAGGGTACAGCAAATGTAATGTTATGTGTAACCTACCTCAGTTTTAAGTTACATATGCTAGGCTGCCAAGTGGGCCTTGGGACCATCGCTTTTTCTCAGCTTGCTTTGTAGTGCACCTACCGGGAGGGTCACAAACTAGCCAATCCTCCCTAACCCACAACACCTTATAACCAGACAAGCTCTATCGGTGGCTCGCCACCATCGGGCAAGCCTCAGTGGAGGCCAGGTCCCTGTAGGCCAGCCCTGTGTCTTGGCCACACCCTACTGCCTTTACAGCTAACTAAAAACTACAGCCCTGTGCTCTCGCGTCTGCCATCCGCTGGATTTGTAGGCATCGGATTTCATTTATCAGCTTTTCCTGAAATATCCTCCTTCCATTTGTCCATTGGCTATACGGTGCAGGTATCGGTCAATATGAAAATCAGCATTTTAGTTGGACGAGTGCTAACAGCTTCTAAATGAATGTTGGAGGCCCTCCCTCAAACTTGCTTGGCCACCATGGTGTGCTGCCTTCACACCACCAACCATTTTTGCCGTCGGCGCCCAGCCCAGTGACATCTCGAGCACGGCGCCCCCGCCGCCCCCACCAAAAACAATCGACGGTTTTCGGGGACGGCTCGACCCGCCCACCCTAACACCGTACCCGACCACTTACCCGCGCCAGACGAGAACATCGTCGACGAACACCAACCCGGCAAGCAAGGGCACCAAAAGCATCTAAAACAAATCGGCCCAATTAAACCACGGTGTTACTCAGTCGGCCCCAACAAACTTACCAAAAGCAACCCTTCTTCTTAAAGAAAAAAATTAACCACTTCTTCCTAAATTAATTCGTCTCTAAGATTCGGCTCTTTAAAGCTTCTGGTTATTTACCTCTAACCAGTTTCATCCGAGGCACCCTCAAGCACTAGGCTCATCTCTATAGAACTTGG